>JAADYU020064347.1:0-15378 GCA_011763375.2 Heteractis magnifica
AATATTTTATTCTGTGACCAACTGCAAGCTGAGTGCATAACGTGTTATGGTTATGCTGTATGTTTTGACGTTAATGTGTTGTCATGTTAACCTACCTAGTTTATTTACTGGGATTGACAAGCTGATAAAAAGACAAATTGAGACTATTTTTTGTTCTTGCAATCAGGCTGACCGACCTGTGAGTAAAGTATGGCCGTGCGAGTAAGTACACCAACCTTTCCCACATAAATGTATATGAAAGAACATGATGTTATAAGCATTTTTAATCCCTAATATTAACCAACTAAAGCACGGATGTTATCTTGCATGAATCATTGTCTAGCCATTATAGTTTCCACTAACCAACATATTAACATGTGATCACTTGATTTTTATAAATAATTATTAAATTTAGGATTTGTTCTCTATAGGCTTGAAAAATGACAAAAATCTAAAATTTTCAGTTTTTTCAAAATATAGAAATTTTTTATAACATTAAACTTTTGGAAGAAATTTTAACACAAAAAATATGATAAAAATGACTTGTAATTCTTCAGACTAAATTGATTTAATCTAACCATACTCTATCTGTTGTTAAATGAAAGCTACATGCAGATATTGCCTGTTTATTTTTTGTCAAAAAATTTGAAACCTATTTTGCACCTGATATATTTTTCTACTAGTCATGTGATCACATTCACACTTACTAACAACTAATAAGCTTTTTCTCTTGCTTCTGTTATTTTTTTCTTAAATCATTATTCTTACCATTTGCAAACAACTGTCAAGCTACAATTTTGTCAGATTTTTCATGTTTGAAAGGAATAGTTTTGTTAAGAAATCATTGATCAGCTAGAGCCAAAAACAAAATTCCATATTAAGGCACAGTTTAGATAAACTTTTCATGTGCCAAATGAATTAGAAAGAAAAGATGATTAGCCAGTCTTCTGTGAGGTGATGAGATTTGGCCCATGTAATAACTTCAACATCTGAACCAGGCCTAAGATTTACTTTAATGGTCCAGAATTTTGAGATTTACTGGTTTCTTATTCAGGGTTTTGGGGGGGCACTTTGCATAAATACAATAGCTTATTATCCTTCACTGCACATGAGAACTATTGCAGTGTTTATGCAAAGTGCCTGGCCTCAAATTTGATGCAAATGAGCCAAAATGGAATGCCTTATGGGTTGTAAGAAAGCAGCTTATAGGCTTTTTTTAGCAAAAAAATGTTTACGATGGTTTCTTGCAAATGGTAGGAGCATTCCCAGCAAGCAAAAAAGTTGATGAACAGTTTTGATGCTCTGTTTTAGCCTTGAGAATGTCCAGTTCGATGCCTCGGCCAATGGGTTACGAGATGACAGGGAATGCAACAGTAGTCCCATGCGAGGCAGCCCTCGTACCAGAATCTGGCCGGCAGACACCAAGAAACCAAAACAAGAAAATAGCTCAAGTGAGTGAACTCACTGCTGTAGGTTGGCAAGTTATCTTACATTTTACTCTCTGGGCTGGTTGCATTATAAAGACTGTAACTATGGAAGATTAAGAAGACAGTTTCTTAAGGGAAGGACTGTCTGAGGAAACAAAGTGAAGAAAAACACAAAAATTCTCAAAGAAAGTGCATTAATTTTTGTTTCCACCATTACATAATCTATTCAACAATTTTCATGAAAAAAACCCAGAGGTTTGTGCAATGTAACAAGCTTTTAAAGTTCTTAGACTCATGCTGTTGGTTTCCAACTGTCATATTAATGAACATGATTTGGTTTGACAAGTTGAACTCCATCAAGATTAGTTCAACAGTTGGCCCAGGATTATAGAGAAAAAATAGTTCCAAACATGCAACATGGAGTAAGCACAGCTAATACAGTTATGCAACAGAACACTGCAAAAACCACATTAAGTTTATCTAGATTAATATTATGCTAAAAGCAGAAGTAAAGAAATACAGTAGTTAGCACACTGTCAAAAATATGGATTAACTCTAACATAAGTTACTTGTACAAAGTTAAATTTTTACCTGGAAATTGTTCACTTAATCCACACCAAAAATGATGATTTATTAATGTTTATACATAAAAATGTTTAGTCCATTTACTTTAGCATAGCAAGCTATATAAAGCTAAATTTAGCTCAATATCTTGTTAGAAATTATTAGAATAATCTGATGGAGTATGACAGTGAACAGGCGCTAATTTCAGATTTGATTTGAGTTCAGAAATTATAAATCTTAGTCTTAGGAAAACCAGATAAACGTTTTTGAGGAAGGATTACTGCAAATAGACATTTTCTGAATTTGTTTCAATGATCACAAAACAATGATTTCATGGCTGAGGCTGGAGTAGACAACTGTATACATACACAACATTCTGTCAACTCCAAACTTGGCTTGAAACTATCCTTTTGTGGTCACTGAAGTGAATTTATAAAAGGTCTGTTTGTAGTTTTTTTACTGTGTTTTGCAGCAATTGCCGAGGTTCTCTCTTTTCACAAAATTTGCTTATAAACCTTCAATCAATTTGCTTCAAACCTGCAATCTTTGGGTTACAAGAGCAATGCTCTTCCAGAAACTGTAGCAATACATTTTGATTGGTTGAGGAACCACATGACATAATGCAGCATAGTACTGCAACACAGTAACAGAATTTTTTCCCTGCCCTGGATTTTTTCCCTAGACATTTTGGTCAAGTGATAGCTCACAATGACAAGATCTGGGTTAAGGCTCTGGGGAGACGAATGGTTATTTCATTACAGCATTCCCTGTAAACTCAATTCAGTTCTTATGTGTGATCATTCAACCAAAATATTTATATTGGGCTATAGATATTTATAGTGGCTGAGCCATGCCATACCATTAGTAACTTCAACAGGCTAAGAACAAAAAATATTAATTTTCAACAAGTGAGAAAAATATCCTGCACTTTTCCAGAGATAATTGTTTTTATCTCGTCAGGTCACTTCCTGATCTACCATAGATATTTATCCAATTATTCATTGACTGCCAAAAGAATATTAGTACATATACATCAATTTTGGCTTGTTAAGGTTAAGTTCTCATCTAAGCTACCAAAGAAATAGTTTGTGCCTGTTATGTAACTCAAAAACAACTGGCTTTGCTATTATTCCAAAATTTCATAAAAAGCTTATGTTACAAACTTGTTTTTACATATTGAATGAAAGTGAAGGACTCAAATTGTAGCCTGAAAATAATTGTAGAAAAAAATTAAGACAGATGTAACTTTCTAAATTACAGTTTTTGTGCATGTACAAGTCATTTTCATGAGCCCAAGTTTTCATAATCAAGTCTACCATAACACAGTCTGTTAATACGTGATGACAAATGTAAATGATAGAATGATTTAAATAATGCTTTTGCTACAATTGAGAAGTAGGGCAGGATTGATAGATAATTCCACTTAGTTGAATTTAGTTATATAGCATTTTTCATGTTTCTGCAACCCTAAACAACTCCAGATATGTCATATTCAAAGGTGTTTTCTTTAGGTTTCTGTCAATCAAATTTATGATGGTCTTAAAAAGTTTTTTAAATAGTGAAAGTAAAAATTTTGACTGGAAGTTGTTGAGGACACAGAAAAGTGAAATTAGCTTTTTGTTCAAGTTTCAATTTTGTCTTCCAAATTAATCTTGCATTCACATATGCCAAGATTAAAGACCAGCTGCCAGCTAAGTTCAGGAGGCTGAAAATGAATACTTTGCTAATCAATGCACATAACTAACATACCAGTAACCCCCAAGAAATAATTTGGACAAATACGTTTTTGAGTCATTTTGCTCTTAGAGTAGTTTTAGTCACGCTGTTGAATAGCTGATGTCACTTAAATTAGATAAGTTATTTACTATTTTAGGAGAGAGAACATTAATTTGAATTTATGAGTAAACAGTTGCAGAAATCATGGGGGAATGATGAAACGATTGTCTCTTTACACATTCTCTGGTAAAGTAAATCCCCTGAATTTGCAAGACTGTTACTTTTGCACATTTACTATTTTAGGTGAAGTCACCGAAATGGTTATCTGAATTAGATAAATTTAACTAACTATTCAACTATTCAACAGTGGGATGAAATGATTCACTCTACTCTCACTCGAACTAAAATTATTAGAGTGGTTTCACTTAACCCATAAAATAGATTTTAGGCTAATACACATTAGTAGGTTGTAATTCTATTGTTTTCTTTTGTGTCTGTTTGACTATTACATGTTAGCTATTAGTTTTTGCTTCACGGGTTAAGTAAAATCACTCTAGCATTGACCAATAAGTTTTCTTAAACAGATTTTCCAGTGCTCTGTATTTGTGATAAAAAAAGGCACAAAGGATGAGTGAAATCAAACATGTAAATTGGGGGTGGATTTGTTTTAAAGTTATGTAGCTCTATTACGATTATACATATATATAATTATATATAAACATTATTTGTTATTTTCAAGAAACAAGAAGATAAAAGTTCACATTATATACAACATTCTGGTGTGTTTTGTCTGTGTTATTAAATCAAATTTTTTTCCTACTGGATAACTGTGCATCATACACTGCACGTCGGACCTGTACCCGTTACTTATCTACTTTGTGCCTCATGGTGCATAAGGCCTTCCAGCCTGGTCCTCAATAGCTACATAAGCATAAGCAACATATGCAGACTCAATTGGGCATTGCTCATTAGCAGCACTTGTCTTTTCTCACACCTGTTCGAGAAGAGCTGACCTGAGTCTGCGTATGTTGCTAATGCTTATGCTTACATTGCTAGTAAAAACCAAGCCTCACAGAGTGTTTTCACCTTTTCCTGGTCAGCTGCTATAGTCTGCACCTTGTTCCATAATTTACAGCCCAACTCCTCCATTTCTTTCTCAACTGTGTGCCTCCAGGTAGTCTTTCTTCTTCTTTTCTCTTCTGACAATTGCTATGTTACAGTTGTTGTGTTGGTCCTGCCTTAGTATTCAATGCACCTCCCCAATACAACATTCCAATTTTCTTATACAGTCAAAGATCAGCCACTAGTCTTTCAATCTCTTCTCTTGTTTGCCTATCTAATGCTCCTTTCATATGTATATTAATAGCCATAGAATCCTGGCACTGACCTACAAACCTAGATAACTCTGTCCATTCCCTCTCACTATTCAAATGAAGTTTTCCTTTGAAGTGGAATCCAAGTCTCTCAAGGTTTTCCATGTTTGTTCTCAGTAGAACCTTTAAAGCCTTTAACGTTGCAGGGGTGAGACAGCCACTAGTCGGAAGGGTGTGCCCCTCTTCTTGACCAGTAGTTGTAGCACTGGGAAAGGAATATGAATTATAATCCTGCTGAAAGTGCCTCACAGCCAGTAGGATAACATTATTGAAATATGGCTCCGATGAACAGATTAAAGGGCTAAGGTAGCCAAGAATGCGGAGAAAGTTAACAAGAATTATGATCAAATGATTAGCAGTTTGGTGCTGTTCAGTATGATATACACTCTGGACTAACACATCCCTCTGTTGCCCAGCATCCAACACATAACCAACACTTAACACATCTATGCTCTCCTCCAAATGTTCTTTAATTCCTGTGGATTTCTGAAAACAGTTTTTATCTTGAAGTTCCAAAAGCTGTAGCTCAGAAGACAAAGTTTTGGTTCCAACATTTACTGCACCCTGAAACTCTTTGTCAGTGCTAGTATTTTCTTGGTCATGGTTTATTCCTGTACTCCTCTGTTGGATACAGCTTAGTCTTTCAAGCGTACAATACCACTTCAAGCTGTCTTCAATATTGTCATACTGGCCACTTTCAATTGGAATAAGAGTCAGAGATCGTTCTGCACGGCTTGGATCTAATATCACTGCTCTGCCAAGTGGAGTGTGGATCGAGGCTAAACCATGTGCAACTGAAGGCTCTAGAAAGCAGGATCTTATATACTCCAACTGAGAGGATGAGACAACCTTTTTGTTTACCCTCACAACTGTTACTTTGACTTTGAGTGAATGATCTTCAGTTGGTACCAAGATGGTGCTGAAATACCTAGAAACAAGGATGACACTTCAATATGCAATGTGCACAAGCTGGACAAACATAATTCTGATATTTAATTATAAACATAATTATTCATGTGGGTAACAACCAAGCCTAGAAGTGCATTTGTAATATGTGCCATACTTTGAAACCCTAATGAAAATGACTCTGCCCATTTCAAAGTCCTAGTACTTTGAAATATATTTTTTTGGCTACACCTTGGCCTTTGAAATTTTTCTCAGATTTTGGCCCCCCCCCCCCCCCCCATAGATTACAGCGAAGCAGATTTGAAACATTACCTCAATGGGTCAAGCTGCCATTCTTTCACGGCATACAGCCGATATCCTTTCAACCATTCATTTTCAGAAACCATTTCAAACAATGGATTCTCCTCAGATGTAAGCTTCTGATATCTTCTTTGTTCACAGACAACAATTCTATCAATTTGTTCTCCTTGGTTGATAGGAAAATCATGCTCATTGATTCTAAGAATGTATTGGCAAGCAAACTCAACGCTGGAAAGATAGTAGCCAGCTTCTGTAAATGTGAGGTTTGGATTGCAATATTTTTTCAGGTATGCAACAATAGATGCCAGCCTTGGGATGTTTGCCTTGAGCACTACATAAACCCATACATCCATGAACTCATCTGCAATGTAAAAAATAAACTATGCAGTTATTCCTTATTTTTCTCAAACTCATTAATAATTAATGAGAAAAAAAGTAAATCACTTAGCATAAAATTTGGCCAACTCTCACTTTGATTTTCTCCTAGAATTATTCATGGTTTGAGAAGCTAGATCAAACACTTAAAATAGTGTTTCATCCTCTATCCAAGCACCCTAAAGGTGTCTGGATATTGGATGAAACACTCCTGTGTTTGATCTATTACTTAAAGATTGCACAAGATGGTAGGTTGCTGCGTAGCATGTGATGTCAATATCTCACCTGCACCAGGTGGGCATCTGTTATCTTGTATTGCAACCTCATTCAAGTTTTCAAACACAAGTTTAGCTGCTCTAACTATCTGGAAAATCTTTCTGGTGGGAGTCAAGCACATGGAAGAAGCCTTGAGAGCAGAAATGGCAGCATAGTAGGGTGCCAAACTTACGTCTTGGCATTCAGGTTTGACTCCATACTGTGACTGGCTTAAGACAGCGAGATTATTGCTGAACCGAGCTAACTTAGAATCATCCTCTGGTCGGCTGACATAATCTTGAACACAGCTGTAGATTTCTGGCATAAGGTGATGTTCCAGCTTTGCCTTGAAAAAAAAATGTTTGATAATAAACACATAAGGTAATTTGTTGAGCCTTCCAAAAAAGGGGGTCATCTAAAAATAGAGAAAAGGAGAGGGAGAATCACATAAAATTATGCCAAGTCAAGATCAGATTAAGTATTAAAATGCTTGAAAAAGGGGTGTGTGAAAATTTAGTCCAAACATACAGGGAGGGGCATGATATGTTATTTCCATTTCTGAGAAGGTTCACATCATTTGCAGCTCTAAATTTTAAATCTCACCCCTGCTAATTTACGACAAGTCCTTAATCTGATTTTTAAAATGGGTTAAGTTCAAGCACTGCCCTTGGATGGCCTGATATATATCCATTCTTTTTTTTGTTGTTCTTGTTTGGAATGAAAGCCATCTAATGGCCATGCATATATGAGCAGTAAGTTTTTCACTTGCATGAAATCTGCTTGGCTATGGGTAACTTACAAACACTGCATCATATGACAAGAAACTGTACATCTGTTTATCTACGATATACTGGCACATTCCACCAATGAATTCCTGGTATCGATCAGGATGGACTCCAGTTGGAAAATCCTCATCAACATGTTTGACTTCCCAGCATTCTCGTACGTAGGCTTTCAATTTAAATGATTCAAAGCTTTTATTCTTGGAGCTGATGTCCAGCAGTTTGTCAAGCATTGCCTCTTGTTTTGAGGGGATGTGAGTCACCATGATGTCGTCCACAAACTCATGGTGCATCAGTTCTGATTGTGTGTTTTTACCAGGGTGATCCTCTAAGGCAGATGCCATAGAACCCTTTGTTGCAATAGAGGACACAGAAAGACGTCGTCCCCTTTCAGTTCGTATGCTTTTGTGAAGCCTGATAACAATATTGAAAGAAAGAAATTTAATAAAATGTTAAAGATCAAGGTTGATCAAGGAAATTCAAACAGAGAATGTTTTACAAAAGTCTCATACCTAACTTTTTGAGCCTCTAAGTCCAGTATGTTAGACTGCAAGTTGTATATCTGTTCATTTGACTGAACCCATTCATCAAACTTTTGGAAAAGCAGTTCTACTGGTGTGATGGACTTAGGTCCAACTGAAGCCTCCAATTCCTTGAAATATTAGAACATAATACATAACTCTTATTAACTGAGCATGAGGGTGGTACTATAAGTTATGGACTTTTTCCACTGTGGGGAAAAAAAACGAGGTTGCACAACTTACATACAGACCAAGCAAGCAAGGTTAATAAGATGTTTATTATATGGCAAGGTGAACACAAAAATAGGTTTGGTGGTCCGTATCGTTAGTTATGGACCTCATATTGCCCAATGAGAGCATATAAAATTACCTTGCTGTATAATAACCTAAGTTATGGACTGCAAATTGGCCAATGAGGGCACGTGAAGTTACCTTGCCATATGATTAAGTTAGTTATTTCCAGTGAGAAGGACATTTTCCTGGTGGTGCTTGTCAGAAACTTTTAAAATTATCCCAGGATTCCCCAGGGGATTTTTTTTATGTAGTATGAAGAAGAAAAATATTTGTTTCGTATTCAAAATATGCCATAACTCTAGAGCTACCTGTAATTGTTTGGTAATCGCGCTGACACGCACAATTTTTGCGCACAGAATCTGGATTTTTAGAGTTAGAATGTCTCTTGTAAGTTGAGCTATTCGTTTCATATGCTCCTTAGACTCTTCTCTCTGTCCCTCAAGCGATTCCAAGGCCCCCCAAGAACCCATCACCCAGACGGACGCTGCTTCATAACTACTACTTTCATCCATGTCTTCTTGAAGTTTGCTTGACATTTCAAATTGATTCTTCAGCTCAGCTTTCAAATTGCGGTAATGGAATAGGCTACGGGCTACAGTCTCTTCTCTTTCTGTCTTTATAGAGTCAAGCTCCCAGTCTAGAAGCTTTGAGGACTCGGCAGCTTCGAGAAAAGATCTTGAAGGTGGTTTGATGTTTGGGAGAGAAAGGGCCGCCATTTTGAAATCTTAAATTCTGAGTAGAGTCTGGTGACTAGTAATAAGGTAACGCTTTCCCGCGTGACAACATCGTGACACACAGGCAGCCCAAGCAATGGCTCTGAGAAGTCCGTATGGTTTTTATTGAAGAAGTGGATGTGAATGTAAATGAATGTGAATGTGAACTTTATACTCATTGAACTCTAACTTTGATTTTTTTGATTTCTTTAAAAGTATGGGATTTAGCGCTAGCCGTGACAACACAGCCGTAAATTGCGTGACTAAGAAACTTGAAAATATTAAGATAATAATCTATCTAATATTACCTGCTTTGGCAATCATCTGTTATGATGCAAGAACATTTTTTTGAAACGACGTTTAGCATGGCATATAACAATGTGTCATTTTTGCCCAGCCCTACCCCTGAGGGTTGATATTTTGCTTGGTTCCAGTTCTCTCTTGCTCCAGTTCAAAATGGCGGCGGCTGTGTGAGAAGGCGCGCAAAACTTGCGAATATTTTCACGCTGTTTTTGACAAATAAACCCGCCAGTTTTAACCTCAAATTTACAGCAAAAGAAGCGGAATTATGATCGTGTTGGTAAAATGCTTGCTGGTTCGTTATTTGCCGCGTTTTTGTCGTAGAACTTTGCCATCAACTTTCAACTCAACGTTTTTTTCCTCAAAGTCCTCTTCTTCACGTTCACAAGGACAAGTTGAGGATTTTAAACAAACTAGTTATTCCATCATCGCTCAAGACGATGAACGTAAATCGTGTGCGCTTTTGAGCAACGGATACAATTGCAGTATCAGGACTCCAGTCCGCAAACTTCGTAGTTCTGCATATTTTCTTGCTAGAACTAGTTTTCACAGAGTTTTGAATGCTGGTACTTTCGTCAATGAATTCTATTTTACAAGTGCTACTAGAAAGCTTAGCAATTCATCTTTCGATAAACGTAGGAGAAGAAGTAAAGGAAGGACTTTTAAGAGAAGAGATAGTAGCAAAGGAGATTTAAGTTCTAAATATCATGGCTTGAGGAATGAAAGATTTGATGATGATGATGATGATGGTGATAGTGATGATATTGAAACAAAAAACTTTGCTCTTGTTGATAGAGTAAAGTTTTTACCCTATAAACTGCACAAAGGTTTGTATTTAGTTTTGATGAGATTAATTACTAATGCTTGAGTCTACCAATTCCACCACAGCTACACTCCCTCCCCTCCCCTCCCCTCTGTCCTCAATGTCACCTGACATTGTCGCACTAGAATTAGCACTTCTCTGGCTGCACCAAATGTCAGTCCTGTTGACTGTTCACATTGACTTCTCATATTGATGGGAAGTTTATGTCTCTCAAGGGATTGACACATGGTCTGAAATAGGAAAACATTACCACCATTAATATAGACCAAATCCCCTTGGGCGTAATGTTTTCCTATTAAAGACCATGTGTCATTCCCTTGAGAATACGATTCTTTGTTTGAGGTTCATACACAATGTATCTTTTCAAGTGCTACCAGGAAACAAAGAAACAGCACCCAAGGGAATGACACATGATCTGAAATGGGAAAACAAATGCACCGAATGCCAATATGGCTTCCAATTAGAATTCAATTAGAGTTCTGGACTCACTAGCCTCTCATACACGTGAAAACGCTTTTGTGTTTCCACTTGAACACAAGACAAGTTAGTCCAGAACA
The DNA here is from genome assembly GCA_011763375.2 of Heteractis magnifica. NCBI lineage: Eukaryota > Metazoa > Cnidaria > Anthozoa > Actiniaria > Stichodactylidae > Heteractis > Heteractis magnifica. The sequence continues at coordinate 10,886 of JAADYU020064347.1, forward strand.
ATAGCAATTCTAATAGGATGCCATATTGGGGCATCCAGTGGATTTGGTCCATTGGTATTCTGGAATGAAAAATACTTTGCATTGCATTAGCCTTTAATTAGACTCTTATAGTAAGGAAAATAGTTTTGAATCTTGAATATAGTACAGAGTTGATTGCATGTTATAATATAATTCAAATAATATGATCAATAGGTGAAATAGACAATGTAATGTGGAAATTCCAGGAAGATCAGGGAATCAAGGAAGCAGCAAAGAACCAAGGGTTAAGTGGTAGGTTGTCCATTCATTCATTCTTTCATCCATCCATTCATTCATTCATTTATTCAGTAGACTATTTTTTCATGTCTTGCATTGGACTGTCCAAAAATGCATAAAAAGTAGTTAATCATTTGTCTAAAGGAAAGATCTGTCTCACTCTATCATGCTATTTTTTAATTTATCCTTGGATTATCTGTTTAGATCTTTTCCAGGAATACAGAATACAAATATACAAATTATATTTCAGAAATTTTTTCTTTCAGATCATCAATTCAAGAAAGCATCAAATTTATTCAGAAAAAGGATGAGAAAACAATTCAGGAAAAATGTTGTGTTACACAGTGTTGTGTGTGCAATCAATTCCAATCAAGGTTGGTGTGCTTTACTTCTATCCTTTATGAAAATCACCATCATACTTATCATTAGTTAGCTGGGGGAGGGGGGGGTGCATTTCATTTTTACTTTGATGATTTTTTGTCTTCTCCCTATGCAAGATGCAAGAAATAATCGGGTCCTTCCCTCATGGATGCTAAAAACACTTGCAAAATTTTTGACACCCTCCACTTTTGAGAGGTACATAAACACTGATGACCCTCCCCTTATTTGCAACCCCTTCCCCCGCTGATTAACAATAAACTCCCTTAGAAAGCCTGTAAGAAATAACATGGTGACTTCATCTTGAGTAATTGTTCCACAAGTGCACTTCATATCTCTTATAAACTGACTTCTAAGGCCATTGTACTTATTTGTTATTTAAAGATAGTAGAGGAAAGTTGTTGAAACAAAAGCTCATTGGACTTACTTTTTTTATTTCCAGCACATTTGCATGATTTATTTCCATCCTTTTTGAAACATGCAAATGAGCTTTACCCAACACGGAACTGTGACATAGAAAAAGTGAAGAGAATATCTGATCTCAGAGGGCCCCATGATCTGTAAGTATTGAACCATAAGTATTAGAATGGTTTATGTATGAGTGGGAAATGTATGGTACTGACTTAAAGTACATGGTATGGTGTGCATCAGCACTAAATTGCTTTCCCATTTTTTTTACATGAATTATCCAATCAAAATGCATAGTTACGGCTATGTTAAAGTATGGTACTGCTACGGTATGGCACTTCCCACAAATATGAAATAAGCTCTAATGGAGTAGAACTGAGATACATCTATATAAGTGTATTCATGGAATGCAACATCCAGCTATATCATGTGAGGAGATCACTGTGGTCTCAGAACCATCATGGTCATAGGCCCTTTCTGAGATAGACAAACAAGGTGCATTGTGGTCTAGCTTGGATACAGACAACACCATATAAGGCATGATGAACAATAGATGTTTGTACCCAAGCTAGACCACAATGCACCATGTTCGCTATCTCAGAAAATGCCTATGGTGGATCACATTTGTACTTTCATTTTTTTTCAAGTCTGAAATCTTCTTAAATGTAAAATGAATGCAAAATGGGTGAGTTGCATTGTCCCTTGTTCTCTTGTACAATCATGAAGAGTGAATCTACTAGCGGAGCAATTGATTATTATTGTTATTGTTATTATTAAATTTTTCTTTTACAAACAGTTAATTCAAAACTGAATCAATTTTAGGTTTCCAAAAGCTCGAAAATTGAAAAGAAAAATATTCTACCATGCTGGTCCTACCAACAGTGGTAAGACGCATACTGCATTGGAGAGATTCAGAGTGTCCAAATCAGGAGTTTATTGCTCACCTCTTAGACTACTAGCAGCAGAAGTATATAAGAGAACCAATAATGCTGTAAGTAAACCTGTCTTTAAACCATTTCAAGATCTCACAATGCATACATTTATAGTTACGCATATCTATATGCAGTTACATGTATATCAACATGGTAGAAGTTTTAGAGCATAGGGGGAGTTACATGTAACTGGCCTAAGAAAGATTTAATAGCAGAGTTTGCTCTTTGGACTCCAGAACATGGCAGACATGCAAGAGGCAGAAAGAAAATGCTTTATTCTGAATAATATGTTGGAAAGATCTTACACCCTGACTCTGGAGTGACTCTCACACCAGGGGATTGCGTGAAGTGGCACAGGACCATGCAGCTTTTAGGGGAGGGCTGTGGCTGCCACCTGCAGAACATGGCCTCCCCCATGACCCGCAGATGACGAGAGAGAGATGCCTTATGTCAGAATGCTGCAATTTGGGTTATAGGGTTTTGTTGTCAATAGGGTTCTAAAAGGAACATACTTAAATATAGCATCTTCAACCCTGTGTATCCTGTATGGCATCCTGCATCCCATGATACAGACATGCTGCCTTTTTTCCTGTGTTTGTGTACTAGTGGATACATTTAAATAATGTGAAAATGAATTTTGGGATTATTGTACTGTTCATATTAGGGTGTTCCATGTGATATGCTGACTGGAGAAGAAAGACTTTGGGCTGTATCTTCTGATGAACCTTCATCACATGTTGCTTGTACCGTGGAGATGACCAGTACAAATATTCCATGTAGGTTCTTGGTTTTATGTATGAAGTTAAAAATTGAGAAACCATCTTAGAGATTTAAATTCTTTCCTTAGCAACCATGGTTGTTAGGTAAGACCCCCCTTAATGGTTTTCCTGTCTCTTAAAGAGGGTCACATTAACAAAATGTTATAATGTGTTATCTTCTACAAAAATTTGATTTAGTTTTATTTATTTTACAATTTTTGGACTTTGTTAGATGAGTGTGCAGTTATTGACGAGATTCAAATGATGAGTGACCCTAGACGTGGCTGGGCGTGGACACGGGCATTATTAGGTATGCTACAAGGCCTACAAGGCAGTCCTCACTTAGTTTCCAAATCTAAACTAAATTTGTATAATACATGTAGCTAAAAGGAAAATCCAAGTGAAGTTTCTCTTATTGCCTAATAGATGGGAGCTAATAGGCCACTTCCGAGTTGTCAAAAATGATGCATGAAGGCAATGCTTTGTGCAAAATCACACTTGGTGGCATGAAACAGCTGACATTTCTTTGACTTTTTCTGTTGCTTTAAAAAAGTTTATTTTTATGAGTGAACCATGAACAAGTCATAGAGAAAAGAGTGATAACAGAACAAGTCAGTCATTTCGTGCCAGCAAGTGTGATTTTGCATGAAGCCTCACCTTCATGCATCATTTTCAAGAACTTGGAAATGGCCTATAGAGAACCAAATACTAAAGTAAAGATTGTAATGTGTGTGTGTGTTTGATCACAGGTGTTGTAAGCAAAGAGGTTCATTTATGTGGTGAAGATACAGCTATTGACTTGGTACAGAGTATGGCTGACATCTGTGGTGATGAACTACAGGTACATGTATACTAATTTTGAAGAATCCTACAGTGTAGTCTTTGTATCCTGCCCTTGTTTTATTGCTTGGGCCCTAAAGAAGGGGTGCCCCTTCACCCTTGAATCAAAAGCAAGGACATGGGTGGCATACGCTGTTACTGGGTTGCCTCTCACCACTGTGAGTCCAACGGGTTGGGTCACTGGTTCGAGCCCTATGGATGCCACATGTTAGTAGAGTTTGCTAGATGAGTTGTTCTCTCCCTTGCCACGAGGGTTTTTCTCTGGGTTCTCTGGTTTTCCTCCCTCCATAAAAATCAACACGTGAGTTGAGTGTTGAGCGAACCTCACAGAAGAACCCCTTACAGGGATTGATGGTTGTAAAATATGACTATTCATGCAGGGTATCGGAAAAAAAATTGGTTACAATAGGGTATTTTCCCATTTCACACTTTTTATCGTTTTTGGGATTTACTTTCTTTTTGATATCTGTGAAGATACATCAGTATGGAAATGTTTAAAAAATGAAATAAAATAGAAACATTTTGGGGAACACGTTGAGCTGCTTTTGTCAACTATTGATCATATCTCTTGTTTTTAAGGTGCTTAGGTATGATCGTTTGGGGCCTCTTAAGGTTTCATCGGGTCATTTAGGTAAGATCTTGATTGGATTTTTGAGGAAATGAAGCTGAATGTCTCCCCCCAAAAGGTGACCTCTGAAGTCCTTCAATGGCCAAGCTTCCTTCCAACCACTAGAAAAAAATTCGTTGTCCTTTTGTATTGTATTGTTTTTCTTATCATTCTTCGGTTGGCATGGGTGGCGTAGCGGTAAAACGTTCACCTCTCACCACTGTGAGTCCAACGGGTTGGGTCACTGGTTCGAGCCCTGCGGATGCCACATGTGAGTAGAGTTTGTTAGATGTGTTGTTCTCTCCCTTGCCACGA
>JAADYU020064569.1:0-15357 GCA_011763375.2 Heteractis magnifica
AAGCTGGGTGTGAAAAAAAAAAAAAAAAAAAAGGAAAAAATTTAAAAAAAAAAAAAAAAAAAAAAAAAAAAAAAAAAAAAAGGAAAGCACGATAAATAAAGTCACTAATCAATGTTTATTGAAGTCAAAGCGTTTGATAGTTACTTGTGAGACACAAAAAAGGAAAGTAGTTGTGAAAAAGCGACTAAAATAAAATATTCATTAAATTATTGAAAAAGTTATGCTCAAATGGCTTTCGAATTCAACCATTATGAAATTCACTTCCTCTCATTTTCCAAAAAAAAAAGGGAAGTCAATTTAGAGGACAAACAAACAGTTAAACCGGCTAGACACACAAGTTTTCTTTTTTTGCTAAAATTCACGAAGAAATCACAGGCTTCCCGCGGTTTTCCACCAAACTATCAACTATGTCATGATCCGGGCATTTTTTCGACGCGCCTGCGCACAATTACAAACAAATGGCGGGAAAGTAAAATCTTCGAACTCGTGTAGACTAAACCAGTGTTTATCGTGAATATCTCATTATTTTTTGCTTTGAAAACGCTTACAAAGCATCGAAATTGGCTGAAAGATTGTTCTGAAGCACCACTCTATGTTTTTGCTGTAAAAAGGTGGCGAATTTTGGGATTTTAAACGCTGTTTTGGCTTTGAAGTTGATTCTAGTTTGGGACTTCGCAATGTAATGAGGATGGACCAAAGCTGAGAAGATAAGGTAGGGACGATTGTAATTAAAATATTCATGAATTGTGCTAGATTTTCATATATTTAATAATTTTTTCCGCATTAAGTAAGAGCAATGACTGACTAATCAGGACTACTAGGTCATTGAAATCAGTAATTTTTATTCCAATTTATAAAAATTAGGATAGATTAATGATAGACTGTTAGGGTGAACTAATAATGTTCTGAGATATTCAGGGATTATTTGTTACCTTAAATGGCAAAACATTGTCTCATGATCCTCAGTTTATTTCTGGGATGTTAAAGCTATTGAATGAGGGAAGGTGTGAGCCATTCAAGATGACTTTATGGTTGAGTTTTAATTTGAAGTCTGTTTTCATCAGCCGGGGAAATACAGCACACTTTTACATGCATCATGCATGTGTTTATCTGTGCTTCATTCTCATGGCTGATGGCCAGTCACACAGCAACTGTCTTCCTAAACATTTGGCATGATCCTGTGGCAAAGCTTCTGGGGTGACTCCCCTGCAAAAGGGGTGGGGATGCTCGTCATACCTTTTAGGGTAACCAATAAAAGAAAATCTGTAACACCGTGAAAAAAAGAGAAATATACTTAAAGGAATATTCCTTTTACTCCAACGAAGGGCTAAAGCTCGAAACGTCAGTAAAGTTAAGTATATTTCTCTTTTTTTCATGGTGTTACAGATTTCCTTTTATTGGTTATTGTATTTATTACACACCGACACAGCCTATACTAGTTTACTCGCTAGTTTCCATATACTTTTTAGGGGTTAAAATTGTTTGGTACCTCTTAGGGTGATGAAAATCAAAAAGGATCTCTGACAGAGTTAGACAGTACCTTTGAGGGCATATGCTGGTAAATAAAGCTTCTTTTCAAGAAAAAAAAGGCCTTTCCAATTTTTTTTCTATTGTCTTTAGTATTATTAAATTTTAGAAAATATTGAATAATAGATATGATAACTCTTAGGGGTACAAATCATTCACATTCTCACATGCAGTAGGACAAGACCCAGGTACCTTTTAGGGGTCATTTTCAAAATTTCTGACGAGCACCCCCCTTATATTATACATGGGAGTACCCTCCAGGAGCTTCTTGTTATGTACCAAGACGGTGCATTGCCACATTGAGCTAGTGTAGTATATTAGAATATACCACATTATTTAGGGCATAATGTTTGCCCATTTCAGACCATGTAGGCTATTCTTTTAAGTATTATTTCTTTTTTTAATGCAAGATCTCACCAAGGGGGTCAAAGTGTCCATGACCCACACCCACCATATTGGATATTGAATATATTTTGGGGAGGGGATTAAGGGAAGACTTGTTGAGGTAAGTGGGGAGTTCCTATACTCCTGTATTAGTAATTCTGGACAAGATACATTAATATGGATATGACTAAAACAAAGAATTTTATTCTTAAGAGATTAAAAAATGGTTTAGAAATGAAAAAGCACTCCATATGTTGTATATTTACATTGGATGTGGGTTTTATAGCATTTATAATAACTGCCAAAACAAATGCTCAGTTGCATTACTCCTTTTCCAACTTTTATTATGTTTGATTCAGTATTTAGACCTCTGGGTATGTACAATTTCACTTTAGTTTTCAGACCTTACTAAAAGAATTTGTTTTAACATCAAATTGCAAAAATGTTTAGAGTGGGTATTGTTATACAGAACTAATTTAAGAGCAGTTAAATGTTTACTTCAGTATAAAGGAAAAGTTAAATAATAAATAGTATAGATGGAATGATGGTGATGGTGATGATGATGATGATGGTGATGATGATGGTGATGATGATGATGATGATGGCATGATGATGATGGTGATGATGATGGTGATGGTGATGATGGTGATGGTGATGATGGTGATGATGATGATGATGATGATGATGGTGATGATGATGATGGTGATGATGATGATGGTGATGATGATGATGATGATGATGATGATTATTATTATTAATATTATTATTCCTAGTAAAATTGAAAATGATGAATTGAAAAATGATTGCTCTTAAAATTTAAAGCACCTTAAATCCTGCAAGTCATTAGTGTAGCAAAAATTAAGCACTAAATTTAAGATAAAAAAAACGAAAGTTGATATAAAAGGTAATACTAAAAGATAAAATATAAAGAAAGAAAAATAAAATAAATAAAATTGAAAATGAAAACAATCTAAAAGTCTGATTCTTTTTGTGACATGTATCAATAAGGTGTTTGGGATACCTGTGATTCAAAAACTCTCCCCAGTTTTCCTCTTACTTAAACCACAGGGTTAGCAACGCGCTTAAATATCCAGACTGCTATAGAGATCTGTTCTGAACGTCGTTAATTTTGTGCGCAGTGATCTTTGTGTGCGCAAGTTTATAAAATGGAAGCATTGTATTTATCAATTTTTCTTTCTTCCTTTATTTATCTAATGATAGTTATCGAATCAAAGTATCTTAAAGCTATTTTCCATTTTTATTTTTTCATTATTTCAATTTATCTTGATTTTTATTTTCCTTTTAATTCCTTTTCGTTTCCATGTCATCTCCTTTACTCTTTTTTTTCGTTTCAAATGACACTTCATGTCCTTTTCTTTTCTTTCCCATATAAATTTCCTCCTCTCTCTCTCCCTTCCATTCTACTTTTTCTTCCATGTCTTCATTATCCTTTCCTTTCAATGTGTTTGCTTTTGTGTGTCCCATTTTCCTCTTATTTTCCTTCTTTCTTTTAATTTTCTTCTCATAGAAAAACTATTGCTTTTTTTCAAACACGCTCGCTCGTAATTCTCATTTTCTTTTTTAAAAATTAAAACCATATCAAAATTACAATAAGTTCCCGGTACTCCGTAAATGCAAATCCTTCGACCATCAGCGACAGGCGGCGGTTCTGTAAATCCAGAACTCAGTGACTATTTGATCAAAACTAATCCACCCACGCTATCAATCGACAACACGTGAAGACCTGCTCAATTACTTTGGTACTGACACAAAGAATTTCTCAACTTTTGCTGCAGGAGGCTTGATTAAATGAGAAAACTAGCCGGTGTCTGCACCCACTGCAGAGATCTTTTAAAATGGTATTATTATAGTTCGAAATTGCGTTAGCCTTTCTGTTCCTTGATTTATGAAATCGTAATTAGGCTATAATTTACTTAAGATTCTGGTTTGTTTGTTTTTCGCTGAGCTATATTGTGAAACTGGCAACAATGAAATCTGTCAAATCTGTTATCTTTTTTTGCGTCATACAGTAGTTTAAAAAAGGCTTAAAAAGGTAACATTGTTTTCGAATTTCCTTGAGATTGGGAACTTATTTCAGTAGAAAAAGTGAATCAGACAAAAAGCTTGTCATATGATTCAAACATTTTCGATTTTTGTTGTTGTTGTTCAGTGAAGATTTGTAAGGAAATAAAATTTAAGGAAATATGAAAATTAGCTTGACATTAGTTTCTGCTAGGCACAGTGCAACAAGAAACTCAGAAATGTGAAGAAATTATAATCGAGGTCATTTGCTATGAAATGGAATAGTTGACTTGCACCAATTGCAAGAGACTTCAACATTTTTCCAAATATTATTTAATCTTAATGGATAGAAGTTTTCTCACTGATTACTTGAAAAGAAGTGTCTTGACACTTGCCTTTTTCTCCATTCCCCACACACACACACCGACTGAGAGGAACTTTTCTCTCGTGGCAACTTTCAAAGAAGCTATGCCAGCCAAATCAACATTTTATTGCACTGTCTTGTAACAAAATTGGAAAGTAAGGGCCCGTCTAGCGTGGTATCTTATAGAAATTTTCTAGAACTTTTAGGAATCTTAACAAATGCAAAACTATGGTATTTCACTCGAACAGGAACCACAACTTCACTGAGTTTTCGTCGGTCTCTTCCCAACTGATTCTCATCCCAAATATATTTCGCTGTGCAATTGCAAAGAAGCTAACCTGTAGTATTTACCAGTACCTTGTTTAGGTGGTCATTAGTCGAAATATAGAAAATAAATAGCATCTTGAATCAGATAGGAGTGGGGACTATTTGGTTCAGACTGGTAGAGGATTCAAAAACCAATGCGGTACCGTGAAATTCAATATTAATCGAAAACAAACCTAAATTGGAGTGTTACTGATTCTCAATTTTGTTTGAATTTTCTCTCGAGGTATTTTTGAATATATTTCATTTTTTTAGGGGTTTCAAGTAAAACATGGTTCGGTGAGGTTTCGACTTTCTTTGTTGCATAGATAATTGGTCAAAAGAGCGAGTTTTATTGACTTTTTTTCTCTGCCAGTCTCAAACATCAAAGAAACTGATATAATGAACAATAACAAAATAGCACAATTATACACCTGTTGTGTCGTAGACAATTCGAAGAGACTTCAAAACACAGCCGTTCATAACTCGTTAGGGGTGAATTAAGTCATAGGGGTTCATTCCATAAAGAAAGTAAAGCTGTCGTAAAATCATAGCAAGCATTTTAATACCCTAATGATAAGAATAAAGATATTTTTCTTTACAACAACTAATGTTCATTCTGAAATTTCATCCTAGTTATTATGACTTGAGAGTGTCTTTTCAAAGCAAAACAAAGCTCAAATGAAAAAAAAAAAACACGTAAAAAAGAAAGAAAGAAGAAAAGACACTGTCGAACAAAAACGAGATATATTTATCAATCTTCCCGTTCTTAAACTCTTTTTGATATTAGAAAGTTTGCCAGTATTTGTCTAGCCTACGCTTCGTCTACTGTGATGACTTTGCTAAGTAAATAAGAACATACAATATAAAGGCCTTTGTTATTTGTCGGTAAACTGTGAAGTAAGCCTGTAAGGTATCTTCGAAGTACTCACAGCGATTATCGTGTGTCATGTGCGGCTAAGATGATTGAATACCTGCACAACAAACGAAACAGGGGTGTGTTTTCGGGTTTTTTTTTTTTTTTTTTTTTTTTTTCCTTCTTTGTTCGCCCATTCTTGACTTAATCGCAGACACAGGTACCACTACTTGCTTATACTAAAAACGCAGGTAAAAGAAAAAAGCAAGACTCGACAAACCACTAGTTATAAATCCGACTCTCTCAAAGAACCTTTATTAAACAAGTAATAAATCGGAAAGCAGAATCAGAATTGAGACAACCTAACCATAGTGGCAACCCGCATTATATACAAGAAATCATCCTTCCCTAGCTCACTCGAGTGCCCCAGAATAAGAGATGCGTACTATACTGCTGTCGATTACACTGTAGAAAGGAACTCCCAAAAAATGAAATCAGATTGACTAGATTTTATTCACTTCATCAGTTATGTTTTAAATAAGTCTGACTTATTGTTCTTCTCCCTAGCTACTGGGAATTGTTTTCGACATTTACTGGGGCATTTCCTCAAGTATAGGGATGACATTTAATGGTTCAGTCTCCACGCCAGGCAAACTAACTGGTGCAGTGAACTAGCTATTCATTATAGAGCGGATTTTGTATCAGTGGGACTGAAACGTAAAGGCGAATCCGTAGCCGTACCATAGCAATACTGTACTTTAACCGTAACTACGCATTATGATTGGATGATTCACCCGAAAGCAATGGGAAGCCATTTCAGTGTTACTGCATACCGTACACTGTACGTGCTGTAAGTCAGTACCGTACTTTTCCCACTCATGCAAAAAACCGCTCTATCTTAAGCTACTGAGAACTTCTTAGGCGAAAAACTCTAGGATTTCATTCTTGTCAGGTCATAACCAGATAGTCTTTGGGTCAGAATGGTCCAGAAATCAACTCTGAATGGACTTTGCTTAATTTCAAATTGTAGCAGAAAAAATTGCAGTTCAAAAAGTAGAGTACTAGTAACAGAATTCTCGTATATCTTCATGCAAGGGATTTGAAATTATTTCCAATATATCATCATAACATGCGCAGTAGGTGAAAGTCTCTTGACAAATTTGGGCCCTCTAAAAAAAACTTTGAAACCGAGGGCTACTTTAGCAAGCTAATATCTTGAGATTATCCCAAAGGCGTCGGAATCAACTGCATGCACGTGAAGGGCAGCCCGCTTAAAACGAGTGCTAATATTACAAAACACATTCAGTGACTTAACACACAACAAACAATTTTTTGCAGATTTAATTTTCCCGTGAAATATTAACTGCAAGCCAAAGAACAAAGTCTGTAAAAAATGAAAGTTAGAAAAGTTGATACTTAAGCGTCCTTGAATAAACTAGTTCCTGCGACTGGAATTTAAAAATAGAATTATCTTTTTCTTCGATATTTTAAAACTCGATACCATTTTTCTTTTACAAAATGAATTTTTCCCTCAGCAAATGACAGGTAACATCAAGGAAGCAGGTAGCTTTATTCTTCCAAATCAAAATAAAAAATAACAGTTAAGGGCTCCTCTATAGCTTTTTTTAACCCTTCATAATTAGTTATGCAACAAAGGAACAGCCTCGTTAGGACCACGTTGTGAAGTTTGAGCCCAAAAACTCGAGCATTTTCGTTATGAAAGGATTCCATATTTTTCGGAATATAAGACTCCAATGATATAGAAAATGTTGTCTTATGTTCGCGTTGTTTGTTTTGCTTGAAGTACCAGGAAGTTTCCTAAATCTCTCACCAGTTCCAACCACAAGAAAGCCTTGATAATTTACTTCTTGTTAGCAATGGACTCTACTAACTTGTTTTCTTGTTTCTTGTTGAATTCATTGACCCAAAATCACAAGCAACAAGTAATTTACCAGATACCTGGTTGATATACTAGAGCCCGAGAAAATACAACACTACCATTTTGAAAAACCATAGCTGTGTGCAAGAAAAAGTCAAACTATTTCGTCAGATTTCTTATATTTTTCTTCGCAATAGCTGTTCTTTTGTCTAGTAAAAGGCTCTCGCCACGTAGGGACACGTTTTTTGAATACTTTATTCATTGTTGGATAACTGATTACGCAACACATTAGAACCATGGAAGGTAGTATTCTGTCACAACACCCACACGATTTTAAATCTTAGTATTTCAAACAATTTTCTAGCCAATGGTAAACCTGTAGCTGCTACAGCATTCATTTTAATTTAATTCATTTTACACCTATTTAAAAAAGACGTCGCAGCCGAAAGCAACAAGCCAAAAACACGAACATTTTTCAAGTAATCCTTCCATTCAGACGCGATCATATTTTAGTAGTCATTTTACGATGGCAGGCTTCCAAATTTCAAACTTGTGTCGGAAAACTCAGCTAAAACCAATGACATTTGTCTTGTGGCTTGTTGATTTTGGCTCTGACAACGTTTTTTGAAATAACGGCAAATCTCATGTAACATTTTTAAACACTGATTGACTTACCTCAATCTATCCTTCCGATAGCCAATCCGATAAATGAAAATAAGAAACTGAATTGAACTATTGTCTAAATTTTTGCTTGTGGTTTTGGAAAAGCCGTGAAATGGGATATCAATGCGTTGGTTGGTCCTCCGCACGCAAAATATATGAGACAAAGTTTTCGGTCTAAAAAAGCAAATTTTATTTAAAATGGACTGAAGATGCTACAAATGTTAAGTTATTGAATCAAAACTTATTGGAAATCCTAAGGTATTCCTTTTCGGAATCACCGATCTGTTTATTTAATATTTTTCGGCTGCAAAAATAACTACACAGGGTCCAAAACTGACAGCTATGCCCAGATGTTATTTAAGGATTTGTTAAAGTTTGTCTTCGTAATAAACAAAAGTCATATGCAAGTGTAATTTTTCGTTTCATTTGAATCTTTAATGCCGGCTTTCCAAAAAAATCAAATATAAAATCCAATATTTATGTAGAAAAGGCAGGTTTCTTGTGAACCCGTTTATACTGATTTCGTCCCAAAAAACAAAATTAAATCTATTGTTGATAATGTTTTGGTCATTGTTTGATGTTTTACAAAATCATTAACTTAGTAAAATCCTTGTATTAGACTAAAAATAGTTTATCCGATAAACATTGTTGTAAGTAATGGGCTTGTTAGTAATTATAAAGATATAATTGCTTCTTCAAGACTATTTTTCTCGGATAAAACGTCCGCGTTCTTGACAGGGCTGTTATTATTTTATCTGAGAAAAAGAACTTTGAAAAAGCAACTTTACGATAAACGTTAAGAGAGAAACGTGTTTAACGCTTAAGTTTGGTGGTTTTTATCACAATTTTCTTTATTCAATTTCTGTGAGGCTCGTAACCTAAACTCGAACAACTTTCTTAAATTCCCACGAATGACGTCAAATTCAACTTATCATATATATATCTGAAGGGTTTTCTTTAGTGTAATCCAATCACAGCCTTCTTAAATTACTACAAAACGAAGCCACACTTCGTAAAAACAATGAGATTTTTATCTACCCACTTGTTTAGAATTTAAAATAGCTGATTGAAAATAGAAATTTTAAACCAACTAGTAAATGAAACAAAGCATAAATCCCATTAGAGTCTTGAAAACGTTAGTATTCAAAAAAGGTGTTATTCTCTAAAGGCCTGATTATATGAAGCGGGCTGGCTCGATTTGCTGAGATCCCGGCTTCTCTATCAAACACACAAAATTCGGTCGTTGCGATTACATGGAAAACGGGCCAGCCGGTAAGCCGAGCCCGCTCAACCGGACCATCCCGCTTCATATAATCAGGTCCTAACTGATCTGTTACATCCACACGAGGTTGCAATAATGTAGCCTACGTCGCAGCCGGAGTTAAACATGTCCCGTTCGAGTCAGGGGAATGAAGGGTGGTGTAGCGGTAGCGCAGTCACCTCTCCCCTCTAAGGTCTCGGGTTCCGAGATTCCTGGACTCGACATTTCATGTGAGTAGAGTTCTTGTTGGGTCTCTTCCTTGATTCGAGGGTTTTTCTCCGGTTTTCCCGGCTCCCTCCGCCAAACCCAACACGCTAAATTCCAATTCGATCTGTGAGTTAGCTGTGCCCTGATAAAATTGAGTCCAACCGGGGTTTGGTTCCAATGCGACGCAGGCTACAATAATGGGTCCGGCTATTTATGCTCGCGCAGAAATATGTTCGCAGAAATGATCTGGTTTACAAGATAAAAGTAGATAGACTCGCATTTGATACATTGTGTATTTTATTACTTGAGAAGCAGGCATAAAACTTGGACAAATCACGTGGCAAGCACACACGGTTACTGTGTAGTTGCTAAGTGAACTCGGGGGCTTGCGGTTACGGAAACCTAGGCCTGAAAGAAAGTCCCTTAAATCGTGCATTTACCACTAGTTGCCATTTGAGATTTGTTTTCCGGTGTTTCTATTGAGTTCTTTTGCCTAGGCGTGGCAATTGTTGAGGAATGCAATTAAAATTTGAGTAGAGAATTGATTTTGAAGTTTGTAGTCTTTGGCGTTTTATTAATTAGTAAAACTTAGAGCGAATAATCAACTCAATTTTTGAACAATGAAATCATTAATGTCGTCTAGGGGAGGAGTTTGAGTCGTTTTGACTGTAAGGGTTAAAATGCAATGAAAGCAAAGGTAGCTTCTTCAATCTTTAAAATAATAACATCTCAATAATATAAATAAGAATTACTTAATTTAAATTTCATTAAATATAACAAATTCTAAGATTACTGGTCGAACTTACATGGAATAACTTTCGAAATGTTTTTCACCCTGTTCGCGCGCATTCATTGCAAAAGTTAAACTTATTAAAAAAGAATAATGCAAAAACGTAATCGGTAATATTTAACTCAAAACTCCCAGGTCTTCAACGTTTGAACGACCAAAGAAAAAAATTAGAGGGTGATTTATGTTTTTGAAATTTTTGGCGCTAAAACTGCTTAGTCACGTGTTTTCTATCATGCTTCTGAGTTCCAGAAGTTCAGTGAGCAATGAAGAGCAGAAAAACACCGCAGAAGAATTTTTTGGCAATCGTATTTCTACCCTAAATTTACATCAGTTTTGGCTAATGAGGTTGTTTAAGAATATAGATGTATTTTATTCACTAAATCATGTCCCTTTGTCATAATTTTCTTGAGATCCGAGCAGAGCAGAAAACTGTTAACCATTCATAACCTTGCAGGATGTACGGGATGTACTCAGCTTATTTTGAGAAATCCTATTATTTCATCCTTCAAAAATGTGTGCTGGATAGCTTCATAAGTTATAATTATAAGAAAATAAGATATAAACGTGTCACAAAACTATTAGCTAAGATGATCACCAAGAAGCTGCATGATTTTATCGGAAGCGTGATAACTTGTTTGAAGATTGTTTGTCAAGTGTCAGTTGCTTCAGTGAAAGTAGTACGGAATCCTCATTTATTATAAGATAAAGCTAATTTTAGATCAATTGCCACTAAGATGGCGTAGATTCTAATCTTTTTATCAGTTGCTTTTTTTTTGCCGGAGTTCTCTTTCGGGCTGATGAAAGTTGAGCTTTCTCTTTTGTTATGCTTGGAGACGTAAATAGCTCTTTACCAGATTGAAAGGTCCAAAGCATTAATGTGAGAGTCAGCTAAGTTACTGTTTTAATTCACTCGATTATATTTCAATCATATCAAAATTGTGGTCCAAACGCTAATTGCGGACGACATTTTTACAAACGCTCACGGGAGGTCTCAAGGATGACACTTGGTTCGCCACAAACACGAACCCGGAAGCTGCATTTCTTGTTTACAGTCAGAAGAACTTTCAAAAGTTCCGAAACATTAGCTTGTAGAGCTTGATTGTTCTCTTGGCTGGACTGATCTCAGGGAAGATCGGTGGACCTGTGCGACAAAGTTGAACCAATGCCAAAGCCACACACGTTCACTGTCCGCCTAGGCCTTATATTAAAATAACATTCTAAAAACCTTGAAGGAAAAAACAAAACAAAACAAAACAAAAAAGAAGAAGAAAAAAAAGCGCTTTTAAAGATGTTTTCTCTTCCGTCTTTGTTTCACTCTTTTTATCTTAAAATCTATAAGCATTTTCAGACTTAAACCAAAAACATTCTTGGACTTTATAAGAATGACATTGGGGCTGAAAATAAGAACAGAATAAAGAGGATTTTTTTTTACAGTTAAGTTTTTAGACATTTTTTCCTAAATTTTTAGATGTTGAAACTGGAGAACCATCCTCAGAGAACCTTGTGGTGAAGACTGATTTTAAAAGATGAGGAAGACAAAGAGCAAAGAAAGAAAAATACTCTTTATTCTGTTCTCGTTTTCAACTTTTTCAATCTTTCCCATAAAGTTTCAAGTTTCTACTGGAGCACCAGGCGTGCGACTCGGCTGAGGCCGCCGTGAGTGAGTGAGTGAGTTCAAGTTTCTCAAGAAACTAAGCACAAATGAATTTTATTTCTTGAGCTGAATTTTATCTGCGAACTTAGTCTTCCATATTCTTTTTATGTTTTTTCATTTGTTGAGTTTACTCATGTCTTTTTGGTTTAGGTTCATATATATTTGTCACGTTGTGACTGCATTAATCATCAGATGAAGGTGAAAGCCGTTTAAGAAATTACTCAAGGAACGTCAGGGGTTGACAGGGCATAGTTACAGGATTAAGCTAGAAAACAAGACATCCATTCTGAGTAATCTTTAGATACATTTTGTTGACCTAGTGACAAATCTATAGCCTATTAAGATACCTATAGTACTGGTCTACAAACAGTGTCAACGTCTGACAATGATGTCGGCTTCACCCAGCACGTGGATCTGGAGTTGTGGAATGATTTGTGATAGGATTATCAATTCGGTATCAAGATTATAATCTAAAACACTTACAAACTTGTTTTTCATTCAGAAAAATAGCTCAGATTGGTATCTCAAGCGATTCCTCGTATTATTCATCACGCCATAGAATTATTGAAAATATTGGAAAAAATATCCTTGAAAAGATGATCGCTCTTTTTTATCTTTTTGTTGTCTCAAAATCAGTTTTCCAACTAATTTGGACTAGAGTTGTATTTCTTTCTTTTAGAAGTGTTTGATTATCGTATCGGTGGTGGTATCACTTTAAGAAATCATTTAGCAACCTCTAATTTCAGGCACCTTAATAAAGACGCTTCGTACTTCATCGTCAGTGCCTCTAAAGATAATCATTTAGACACACAGAACAAATGTCTGACTTCAAATTGTTATGATTCAGAGAAAGTATTATAACTTTATATTCCACGGGGGATCGAATGGCTTTTCTTTTGACTGAGATTATTGAGATGAATATTTTTCTTATGATTTTAAACAAACACGGCTCGATTGTCTTTGTAAAGCGAGCTACTTTGAAGGCACGCTCCCCTAAGAAGCAGTTCTATATTGTGCTTTCCTTTCTACGCGAGTATTTGTATATTTTCCTGCTCAGAAATGGGTTAAAGTATTCGGAAGGGGTTCTTATAGGTTAGAGTAAATTTATAAGATATTATAGCCACGCTATGACTAGCTCTCACGTGTTGATAACCTTAGTAAACTATGGCTTCACAACAAAACAAACCATCAGAGCGTGAGAATTTCGCTTAGAGAATGAAATAACAGACGCTTTTGTGTCTTTCTTTGTGTCAAATGAAATCACAGCCAAGCACTAATAAAAAACGCTTCAACCCTCTTAAAATGTAAGAAAGCTCCTGAAGCCTTCGAGAAAAAAATATCCTCGAGGTTTCTGAAACATCTCTCTAGGAATCTGTCTTTAAAAAATTTTTGTCGCTGAAGAAATCACTTTAGACTCGTGTTATAATAAAAACTACTTGAAAACACACTCGAAAAGATTCTGATTTTCCTTCGAGACAAAAGAAAGCTAAATAGATAAGTAAAATGGCTAACGTTTTTTGGGAATTGACACAAACGCATAGAAAGATATTTTGGTAACATCGTTTTTTCCTTTCAAAACTAAAATGTTGTCTGAGTTCCTTCGTATCTTTAACTTATGAATCCTTGCATTCTTTCTTTCTAAAAACTACAGTTTTCCTAGTGACTCGGGTAATCTAATTGCAGTTAAAGGATTCGTGAAAATTACTTAAAGTAGAAAAACAATAGCTTGAAATACAGAAAAGCTACGTAATGTCACATCAATCAATGTTCTGGAGCCATTACTCACCGTTTTCCTATTACAAAATCGCGAACTCTTTTTTATCGCGCGCACATAAGATGAACTCGATGAATTTGACTAAAAGTCGAAGATTTCGCAAAATTTCACGTGAAAAGCCTGGTAGACTTGCCGATAAATTAGTGAACTGGTGCTTTGAATGAGTTTCGGTCGAAAACAACTCTAGCATATGGCGGCATTAATAAATAATTCGCTTACTCCATGAACGTTAAACCATTTAAAAGCCTTTTCAAATATCTTTATTTCATTTCATAACTTTTATATACAAAGTTATGCACTTTTTGAAATGGGGCAACTTTCGCCACCTAAGTACCACTCTTGATTTTCTTTTTTTCCCTTTTTTTCTTTATGTACAAACTTATTTTCTTCTATTATATAAATGTCTTTCTCTGTCTATGAATGCATGAAAACAACTAAGTCCTTCCATGTCGCGAATTCGAAGCGTTCAGCTTCAATATATAAATGTAGTCTTCGTAGAAGTTTAATTAACGTTGATAAAATAAATTTATACTAATTATATGTCCAAAGGCATAGTCGGTTGACGTCCTTTCAAGTCTATATCCTACCGTCCATTAGGATGTCGAGATTTTATATGTCTATCGAGATCTCGTCTCCTAACTAACACTTTTCCACAGTACTGACATTTATACGGGGTGTCCCCAACTGCATGTAGGCGTATGTGTTTCGCCATGTTGCTAGGGTCCCCGAATCTTTTCTGACAGTACTTGCACTTCAAGGGCTTGTACCCCGTGTGGATTCTCATATGAATTTTTAGGCCGTATTTTCGCGTGTAGAGCTTTCCGCAAAGTTCACAGAGGTAGCCTTTGTTAACTTTCTTGGAGTTTAGATCGTTAATCATGTCTTCGCTGCATCCAGGTTTGCTTTTCTCTTGGATCATGTTCGGGCTCCCGCTCATGGTTGCGCCTGTGTCTTGGGGTTGGCTGCTTGTTGGTGTAGGCAATCGATTCATGTTTTGTTCGGCGCCATTGAACATCATCGAACTGGGAAGACCAACCGGTGGCTGTCCGTTCATGGCCGAAAAACCTTGAGGAAATCCGTACTTAAAGAACGGCATACCAGAAGGACTGCAGAGCGGCGGTCTTGGTTGAAGAAGAAACGCTGGATTCGAAAGAACGTCCATTTGGTGCTGACCAAAGGAATCCTGAGAAAGACTGTATCGCATTCCCGTCAGATCATTTATTAGAGGTCGTGATATCGAAGGAAAATCGGAGGTTGGAACAGTTCCAAGATCTGGGCTTTTAAACCCATTGAAGCTTGTATTAAACTGCTGGTTCGCAGGTGGAATGAGGGGACTGTTCTTCAACGTTTCCTTCATTCCGAATGTGTCGGAAGCAAAAGATGGAAGGCTGACGGGCGTTAGAGGCGTTAAGACCGGCTGGAGCCTATCTGGGGACTTGACTGCGTGATGTGATTCCGAGCCAGATGGTATGGAAAATGGAGGTGAAGACTTTGGTGTCGAGTGTCCATCGCTACTCGTTTCGTGAAGCCCCTTAGGAGACTCCTTCATCGTGAACTGATCATTACTGAAACTGGACAGAAAGGGAAACTGGTTCATCGCTAGTGGAAGATTGTTGAAGTTACTGAAACCGTTCATGCTGTTGTAACCGTTCACTGAGCTGCCGAATCCCATA
>JAADYU020064680.1:0-22736 GCA_011763375.2 Heteractis magnifica
TTTTCAGATTCACTTTCATCAATTCTAGAATAACTATATTATATTTCAGAAATGTGAAATGCCTATATTAAACATTCCAAATCCATCCAGTGATGAAGATACATTCATTTTGAATCTAATGAGTTCCAAACCTGATGATATCAAAGAGCTTATAAGTGGTGGATGGATTATGCAGTACTATCTCAAAAGGCCTTGTCCTGCTCCAGTAGCTGAATGGGTCTTCCATATCATGTGTTTTTACCCAGACATTTTTGTCAGTTCACAATGTTTCAAGACCCTGTGGGCTCTCTTAAGAGCTGGTACTGAGGTGAGTTATTGGTGTTACCCTTTGGTACAATGTTCACCATATGTTAGGGACTCAAGTCAGAAAGATTTTAACAAGATCCCCATCTATGTGATGTTCCATTACAGTGTACACTGTACTTCATGTGTAATTAATAAAACTTGTAGAAAAATGTCCAAAATAATAATTCTTTACTCTGATCATATGAACAGGATCAAGGTGGCATACCCAAAGGTGTGAGGGGCATGACATGGGTGCCAAACATCAAGAATATCATTCTTGTCTTACAACACTATGGAGCTACATCAGAAACTATCATACCAAATGAACTGAAAACAGTGGGAATATTTCCTTTTGTTAGTGACCCTATCAAAACGGAAGAAAAAGATAGCAGTTGCATGTCAAATGGATCATGTTACAGACCCCAGCTGGTATTTTTGATAGGACAATTGATTCAGTTCCTGACTCATTGTTTACATATGGCTTCTCAGAACTTTACCGTCAAAGATCTTCATCTCATTCTAGTGATTTCATGCCGATTATCACTTGACCTCAGGTTGCAGGAATTCCTTTTTGATATAGAAATGTTAGTTTTTGAAGCCCTAAATTGCTTTGGGGAATCTCAGTGGAAAGAACAGGTAAATGACTCAAGATGCTGATTTAAAATGTTTGAAATGCTGTCAGGGTATGTTTCATATGCTAAGTTTTTTGATTTTATTTTACAGATGAAGGAATTGCCATTATTACTTGTACTTTTGACAACCAATCATAGACACATTCTGCATATTCTACAAATTGTGCCACTATCAGAACGAGGTTCTCAGCTCAGACAGCTGACCAGTGTTATTTTAATTGAATTTTTCATCAAAGAATTCAGTTCTGAGCATGTGATTTCTGACAGACAAAGGACTGAATTACTTCAAAATATCAGCAAAACAGCTACAGCGGAGGTTTGTGAATTCACATCCATTTTCATTCTTTTTCATAAAAGTGGTTTAAAGTAATAGATTAATAATGTTTGGGTATTAGAGTATCACTGATAAGTGTTCCCCATAATGCTTCTTTCTATGTACTTAATATTTTGTTCTTCATGTATATTTTTTCCAAAGGTTTCCAAGTTATTGTCACTAGTAGATGAACTACAACCTAAACAAACCTCTAGCTATCATCTACTTCACACTATCATATCCCTTTTTGATTTGTCTGTTGGTAATGAAGATCATCCTTCCTCTCAACGGGTGAGTGGTCAAGTCAAACTAAGAAAACCGTGAACACCTAAAATATGTCTGGAATGTTAAGTATCAAGTTCAAACCAATCGTGTGAGAATTAATTAGAAAGGAATTCATTGGAGCAAGTGTGGCGTAGTTGGTTAGTGCACTGCCCGCTAAGTGAGAGGTCCATGGTTCGATCCTCAGTGAGCTCACACACTTGTTTCGACGTATCCCTAATCTGTGTAGTTTTAACTTTAAATACCCTTAAAACGGAGCACTGATGGAGAGAGGGGGGTAAAGTGCGCACTGTTGGCTTCCATTGATACCAGCCTCGTAGCTGAAGGAACTACTGATGTTAAATAAAGATACTTTACTTTACCTTTACCTTTTCATTCTTGCAAGTGATTGGTCAGAACATGATGCTTAACATTCCAGACATATTTTAGGTGTTCACAGTTTTCTTAGTTTGACTGTAACAGGGCTTATGACAGGGTGCAGAAAAAATTCAAATTAAATAGGATTTTTTTTCTGTATTCGGGATGACATCATATAAGTGGTCTCTTTGATCTTTCTTGTCTAATAAAAGGTAAATATAAAATAGTAAAGAATATATCCTCTGCAGCCTTTTTATTTGGCATATCTTCAAATCTTAGTACTGATATAATAGAGAGTAGTTCTAGGCATACCAATCCTGTAACTAAAGTGGTTCAATCAGTCAATAACAGTAAAGATTGATCTAAGTGTCTTTGTTTCATTTATTTGCAGGCTGAGCTTAAAAAGTTGGCTAACAAACTCAGTAACTTGAATAGTGACATAAAGGATCCCAGAGCAGCATACCTAGACAGGACAAAAGTATGAAATATTCAAAATTGCATTAATCTTACATCAATTAATGAAATGATCAGCTTTG
This sequence comes from Heteractis magnifica, assembly GCA_011763375.2. NCBI lineage: Eukaryota > Metazoa > Cnidaria > Anthozoa > Actiniaria > Stichodactylidae > Heteractis > Heteractis magnifica. The sequence goes on from JAADYU020064680.1 coordinate 2,406, forward strand.
AAAGACAGTTGAAATCCTGCAGTTGGCTCCATAAACTATTTATGATGGCAAAAAAAAAAAAAAAAAAAAAAATTGCACACTTTTTCCTCTGTTATAATAGTTTATTTGTCTGTCTAAGAAGGGGATGTCGGTGCTATTCTTTTTTGTTTTCATGTGGACATCCATGACGACAGCTCAGCCCACATGCACTAAGTACTAAACCAATCTTCCTCTATCCAACACACTCAGTCCAATTTTAAGTGGAAATGCTTAGTTGAATAAACATGTTTGAGAATTGTTTTCTAATTTAACAGGTTAAGGATTTATTGGTCAGAACAGTAAATAAAATACACTTTCTTGTACAGGCCATTGAACCACCAAAAGAGGTAAAGAACTGACAAGTAACCATAATTACTGGATTCAAATTATTCATGTATTGTTTTACTGAAATTTTGCCATTTGTCATACAGAGGGAATTGACAGAGTACTTTGAAACAAATAGTTCCGATTATGAAGTGCATACCTTAGAAGAAACTTTGCCAAATAGATCTGTACCAGCAGAAGAGAATGTTTCAAGTCCAGAAACTGGAAGTATATCAAGTCCAGGTGGCTCAGTTGATTCATGTGATGGTAGTGACCAGGAAAACTGAGTGGATGATAAAATGGCAGATTAATATGATATTTGTATAAAGTAGATAACATTTTATTTTAAAGTAGTCAACTTTTTGGTTTTCACTTGCTTGTGACAAGAGATTTTCATTTGACTCTACCACTAGTGAAAACCATGCCTCCTCATAGAGTAGGAATGTTAATTCATAGTTTGCTCCAGTCTTTCATCATGAACACTTTTGTACAGTATTGAATAATAGATCATTACCAGGTAAGACATTAGTGGGATTCTAGCACAGCCTGTGCTTTGTGCAACATGTACCTAAGTTGTACAATCATGTATAAATGTATTAATAATAATACAGATGCATAACAAAAGACATCTTGAGTGAAACTAACATTGGATGTATCTGTATATTATTATCACATTGATAAACAGGATCAACAGACCCAGAAAAAATAAACAGTTTATATCAATAGTTTTGTTTTAGTGAATCAATACTGAACAGATGTAAAGTTAGGTATATCTTTTATTGATTTATTGTTGTAATAAATTCATCCATTTAAAAATTATCAGCAATTTGTTAAAAATCCACACATTTTTAAAAAGTTCTACATTTGAATTTTTGAATCCTAAACTGGTTGTATTTTAATAATGGAGTTGATGTTCTGGGGTGTAAATATATTTTTGGCCCAACTCAGACTCATTTTAGCCTGGGCAAAGCAAGATGTTGGTCTTGTACTTTATACAAACGTGAAAAATGAACTGGACCAATATCCTCTCATCTTGACTGAACAAGCTTGCTCAGTAACCCCTATGTATTTCATGGTATTGGACCATTCATCCATCATTCATCCAGCTAATTCCACATTCTGTACTCTGACTTGATGTGTTGTTTTAATCACTAATTGTGATAGAAGAACCCAGAAACAGTGAACCATGCTCCAAAGGAAAGAAACTGGATGTAACTGGCAGCAGGATTTTCCTTGTTTAAACTGACTTGTGCTGGACAATCCCAAGACTTGATTTACTTGTTTGAGCATAAATCGGATGCATTAGAAATCATAGTACTTGAAACAGAAAAAAAGGAAGGTTAAACAGTGCACTAAATTATTTTTGATGAGAGGACTATTAACAGATTCTCATCTTGTTTCCTAGTTTATGATTACCTTAGTTTTTCCTCGGTATGTTCCTGACATTGTTCGTGCTCTATTGGAAGATGGGCACAGAACAACTGGTTGAACAGTAGCTGGTATACAGTCACTTGTATATCGACCACCAGGCACCCATGGTCTGTAGCAAGCAAACACACATCTTTAGCAAATCAAATGAACTTTCTTCTAAGAAATGCTGGATCCAGTTTTTTGAAATCAACTTTTGATTGGCTAATGTGTAGAAAATTTGTTTGGGTGGCTTTGGCTAGAGTACTTTCAGTGTAGTAATATTAATATTTCAGCTAATAGTAGTGTTAGTGTACTACTATGGGAAGGGGATGGTGATCTTACCGCTGTGTCAATGTAGGAGGAGGTGGTTCTCTTCTTGGCTTTCCTTTTTTCTCCACCCACTTTTGGAATTCATCAGCATTTTTAATGATCTTCTCATAACTTTCATCATCTTTTTTTGATTCCTCAAGTTTTTCTTTCTTTTTCTTTTCTTTTATCTGTTGTTTAAGGATTACATCCTTTCTGGATTTCCTAATTCAGAAAAAAGAGCATGGTTTCATTATTTCACTGTATGATCTTGCACTACTACTAACTTTAATTTTATTAAGTTTTGAAATAAGACCTTATTTAGAAATTTGGCTTGCACTTACCAATTTTCAAATGATTTTTTTGAAGACATTGCTTTTTCAAGTTTTTCTTCTGATTTTTTCTTCTTTTTTTCAGTAATTTCTTTTTTCTTTTCTTTATGTGTCTCTTTTATTATTGTGTCTTTCTTGCTTTTCCATGACTCAAAATATTTCTTAGAATCTTTTTCTTTCATTTGCCTTTCAAGTTCAATTTTTTCCCGTTCTTCTTTTTGCTTTGCTTTCAGTTTTGCATGTTGTTCTTTTAATGTTTCCGTTTTGTGCCTATTCCATGTTTTATATGCAAGTTGTGCCTAAAAGGAAGACAGTATATTTATAGTTAATTACTAACTATGAATTTGAAACAACAGCTGATTCAACAAAAAGGCTGTAATTTCAAATTCCTTGTTTCCTTTTCTCAAATGATAAAAACTAACGTAGAAAGATAATATAATATTAGCAATTTTCATATATTGCTTACATTTAATTTCCTTTCTTCCTCCTCTTTTCTTTTTTGTTCCTCTTTTTGTTTTTGTAGAGCTTTCTGTGACAGCTCTTTCTTGATAGTAACATTCTTTCGTGAAAGCCAGTTATCATACACTGTCTTTCGAATCGTCTCTGTATCAAGGCTGTTTCTTGGACCATCATCCTCGTAATAATTCCTGTAATCAGATTCTCTTGTTCTGTTAAGATTTGTTAAAGAAGAAGACTTTTGTTTCCCAAATGAATGATGAAGTGAATAATCCCAATCATCCTCACTGTCATTCATCAAGGTTTGTCTGAGTTGAGGGGATCTTGTCATTTCTTCAATTCCCAGGCCTGCTCTCATTGGACCTCTTTTTGGTGTTACTGTAGACTGAGGTTTTGGAAGTTGATCTGAAATCCATCAAGAAAGAAATTAACATGCATATTACATGCATATTTCTGGGGCTGTTAACCATTCTGGGGGTGAGAGGAGGTAACAGAGTCTTGGCAAAAAATGTAAATGTAAAATCAAATGAATGAAGACAAGGGAAGTTAGAGCAGATTTCATATGACAGTAAAAAGCTCATGGCATGAACATGGGCAAGGCATGGTGAAATTCTAGAAAACAACATGGTCATGGCAAGGGATACTTGTGGCACCTACCACGTGATAACCTTTTCACAGTCATGAAATCTGCTCTTTAGCCTCCAAGTACAGTGAGTGTTAGGAATGCCTTAGAGAGCATTCAGTGATGATCCTAACTGCAGCTGTGTGGGAGACAAAGGAAGTTATTATACAGGACGTGCTACAATCTTTAGTTTGAAATCAACTCATTTCTTGTAAGGTCTAGATAGAAGGTGCACAAAGAGAAATAAAACAACAATTATAATCATTAATATTCTTCTCATCATGCTTCTAAGGATGGGTAAATTACCTTTTCTATGCCAACCTTGTTTATCATCTACACTGATAACATCATCAGTTTCTGGGATGTATTCTTCAAACATATCTGTGATTTCTTCATCCTTACCAGCCCATCCAATGTTGTTTCTACCCTTACTACTTCCAGGTCTCTGTGATGTGGTAATCCTTCTTGGAGGTATGTTTGGCTGACCTTTTTCTAGTTTTACACCTTGTTCTCTAGGTATTCGTTGATAGGAGTCATAATCACTAGAACTGAAATCATTGTAGTTCATTGTTTTCTTTGAAACCTCCTGCCACTGCTCTTTCATACTCTCAGGTTCTTTGCAAGGTCTTGTTCTTGGTGAAGGCTTTGGCTTGGAAATTTTATCCATTTCTAATATACTGCTATTGTCTGTTACTTTTTCTCTGCTTGGCTTTTGTTTCTTGAACAAATTAACTTTTTCCCCAACAGTTTCATCATCATCACCATCACTGCCTTCGTCCAAAGATGACCAGTCAAGGGCTTTTCCTTTCTTAGTACCACCATCTACCTCATCTTCTCTGGAACCATCTTTGTCCTCAGGTTGAATTTTTACTCTTTTATCAGATATTTTCTTAAGTGTTTTACCACTATCCTTATCATCATCTACTTCATCTAAGGGATGCAGCCTGGACTTTGATAAAACTGACATGGAAACGATTTCTTTTTCATGTAGTTGTTCTTTCCTTCCTTTTGGTAATGGAACCTCATCCATATCATTGTCACTGTAGTCTTGCTCTAATTTGGATGCATCCTCTTGCGATCCATCTTGAGGGTGTTTCCTTGGTTTAGGTGCAGGAACCATTCCCTTATACTTTTTCTTTAAATTAACACCATCATTGTTATTTACATCATCTTTTGGTCTTATTTCTTTAGTAGAATTCACTTTATCATTCTTGCTTGATAACTTAGGTTTTTCCATGGTTAACTTTTCTTGTACATAGGACTCTTCATTGGGCTTGGAATTTCCTTTGTCCAATTTGCTAGAATCTCTTTTCAAGATATTCTTATTTTTAGGTATTTTATACACTCCTCCATGAGTATCATCATCATCATCATCACTACTGCTGAGCTCATGTTTTGATTGCATGCTTTTCTTCCCTCCAAAATTTGATAAATCCATATCCTGTTCTGTTGTGTCATATTTTAATACACTTTTGGATTTCAGCACATCTGATGCTGTCTCACCATCCGTTAGCCGTTTTCTTGGAGCAACTTCAGGTTTTGATGCTCTATGGCTTTCCTCTTGAAAATAACTATATCCAGACATTTTCCTAGGTTGTGGTCTTGGTTTTGCTTTAGGGTTGACAGTTTGTTCTAAAATATCTATCTGTTGGTTTCCTGATACAGCTACATGTATTGATGTTTCTGAATCTTCCTTGTCTGTAGCTGATGATTTAGATCTTAAATTTCGTGGTACTGGATTGGGCTCATCTACAAGACAAAAAGTTGTTTACACTGAGACTATGCAGGTCAGTTTAAGAAAAGAAATCTTAAAATGCCATAGGATCCCAGTTATAAGCTCCACCAGTTATAAGCTCCACCAGTTATAGGCCCACCTATCTGCTAACAAAAATATCCTGGTTATAAGCCCCCACCATTTATAGTGAGGATAGAGTACCTACTACTTGAACCTCATAACACTGACTGATCCACTCAGATTACCTCAGTTTTTCTGTTTGAGTTTCAAAGCTTATCATATACAGTACATTGTTATTGTTGATTGAACACTGTTGCTTAAACTAATACAGTAGCTGCACTGATTAAAATTGTTTTTAATAGAATGGAATTCAAACGTTTTTTCCCCTTGGTTATACAGTCCCCCAATTATAAGCCCATGAAAATACCCTTATGAATGAGTATGAGCCCAGGGCTTATAGCCAGGATTCTATAGTATGAAGATTACATAATCATGAGGGTGCAAACCAAAACCCATCTGGTTTGAAAGTAGGAAATAAATGGATTAATCTAACCCGAAACATTACAGCTAAACACCTTGCTTTATTTTTCTGTTTTCGAGATAATCATTGAATAAAACTAACATGTCTTTGAGTTTGTTCATAATGCTTAGTTCAAACTCAAGTACATGTAAGTTTACTTAAGTTAATTTAAGCTTATATGTAACTTACCAGTACCACCCCTCTTCACTTCAAACTCTGTTTGCAGAATGTCATCATCGCTCTCAGATCGCTCACTTCTAAACATATTAAGTAAATCATCATCGTCAGAATTTGGTTTCTTTACAGGCCTTCTGTTGCTTCTCCCCAGAGAGTTCTCCTCGTCTGAATCTGACTGTTCTGACTGTATTGTTGTCGAATCGAAAGACACTCGTTTTGTCGAGAGACTTATCTTTGACTTCGAATTGTATTCTTCAGTATGAAGCGTTTGCTGCTTGATTAATGGCTTTTTCGTAACAAGACTCATGTCGGTGACTCACAGCTTATTGTTATTACAAATGTATCAAATGATAAACGACTTTAACTTAGTAACTTAACGGTTAAAATTTGAATGTTTTGATCTTCTCTTTGTTTGGTTTCTTCTTCTTAAATCTTGTCTTTATTCTTCATTTTACACCCAAACGCCGTTATTATGATAGAACAGTCCTTGGTTAACAGTTTTATGGTAATGCAGCTGGGATCAGCACTGTTCTTACTGTTTTTAATGCTATCGTTACATGTAATATTCATATCATCACTCTAGTAGTGCTCTAGCAACAGAAGAAAACAGTCAGGCAACCCTCGACTACTGCGCATCTTCTACTGCGCAGCCTTTGTAACCAGGCCATGTCTGATAGCCAAAATGGCGGGAAAAAATTTGCTCTAATAAATAATAAATAAGTGACAATATGAAGTGATTATCCACGCATCAAAGAAGGAGTTTATGCTTGGGTTTGGGTATAATGTATTTGGACAGATTTCTGGTCCTAAAGAAACGAAGAGTGATGATCTTGATCATGTTGAGCTGACATTGGATGGAAGTGAAGTCACTGATGTTCCTGTAGTGATTGATATCAATCCATCTGATGTGATTGTTAAGATAATATCATCTTGGACTAGCACTTTCTTTCTGAAGCGTGAGTATGGCATAATTGTAGTTATGCCTAATCTGTTATTTGAGTCAGTTATTCCTTCATTTTCATGTAAAAAACTTATATGGGGGGGGGGGGGTCTCATTGCAGGAAATGAGGGTAGACATAAGCTTATATTTTCAAGACATATTATGGCCTATACACCTCCCTATACACATTAAGGGTATTCCTCCTGGGACAGGCTCCCACTGATTTCATGAAAAAAGTTGTGCTCTCGTTACAGCCTTTTTTGCATTTGCATGAAATTTGGTAGTGCACACAGAGAAGCAAAGTGACCCAGGAGCAAAACCCTTAGTGTGTGTAGGCCTTCACTGGGAGGGGAGTTAACCCTTGCATAGGAAAATGAAGGGGGTTTTCATCTTGTCCTGAAGAGGTTAAAGGGGGTCTTTATTTGTATTAATTAATTTATTTATTTTATTAATTTTGCTGTATGATTTGAAAATCCTAACAGAAAATGGCACAATTAGTACATTTGGATGGATTCAGGGAACCAAATTTAGTGAAAAAATGAATAATTTTATTCCTGATGAAACTGTTCAGGACATTTCATGCACGTGCAGCAAGGTTATCTTTCTTACCAGAGAAGGAAAGATTCTCTTGTGGAATGATTTCATGCATAACAAGTCATCTCCAGTTGTTTTCAAGTTGAACAAGTCAATCTCTATGATAAGATGTGGAGACCTACAAACCATAGCCTTGACAGGTACAGTGACCCATAAACAAAAACTAAATATTGTTATAATAATGTGACTGAAGCTATATGATTGTCATTTTTTAGATGATGGTCATATTGGTCATTTGGTGACTGATGCTTCTACCTTTGAAGATGATAAATGTATACCAACAGCAATCTTTATTAATATACCATTTTCTCACTTTGTGAAGTCTGTGAGTTGTGGAAAAGAGCATGTGCTTATACTGACCAGCAAAGGAGCAGTATTTACCTTTGGAGGAGGAAGGTATCATCTTACCAGTGTTGACATCTTACCAGTGTTGTATGTCCTTTATTACAAGCAGTTTATTGTCAAATTGTCACATTTTCCATAGCCTTATTGGTTCTGATATTAAGGGATTCTGTTACTCCACCTGTTTTTTTCCTTTTTAGCCGAGGTCAATTAGGAAATGGCAGCCTTGACTCACAAGCTGAACCAAAGCCTGTTGAAGCTTTAGTAGGCATGGTTATGACAGTCATATCCTGTGGTGGATGGCATTCATCAGTCATTAGCAGTAAGTAGCTACACAAACTGTAGATTATGTGCATTATTGAACACCAATGAGTCCTAAAGATATCAACATGGAAATGCATTTTAAAATACTTAATGATTACTGTATTACAGGCATTTAATATCAATATTGAATAATCAGCAAAGTCATCCAAAGCCATGGGAAAGTTCTAACTATTTACAGATGTAATTACGAAGGCAGCACCTTCTCCTCAGTTATTTTAAGACCCTGAGTGTTGGTCTGGCTGGGGCTTGAACCCAAGACCTCTGCATAACAGACCAATGCTCAATAACTGAACCAATCAGATAGCAGTTTATTATACTTGTCCTTTGAGAAGAATCAGATAATAAAATATTTGAAATATTGTAAGTTGAGAATGAGAAGAATTCCTGAAAATTTGACACTCAGAATGGTGAATGACCAGAATGAAGTTGTCATTTGAAGTCTTTTAAAATGATATCTTAATTGTCTGACTTGTTTTGAGGCACTGGTGATCTTTACATGTGGGGGTGGAACAAGGATGGTCAAGTGGGTGTCTCAGGGACATCACAAGTGTCTGTCCAGGTCCAAGCATTTCCAATTCCTATAGTTTTTGATGATGATAGTGTTGTTGATGTAAGTTGTGGTGCTCGGCATACTGCAGCAGTGACATGTAAGTAGCCTTACTAAGGTTTTTTATTAACTGCTTTATTGCTCACCTTCATACCAAATTAATTCTTGGTTTGATTCATCCTGTTACAGCCCGTGGTGAAGTCTGGACCTGGGGTTTTGGTAAATATTTTTAGTTCATTTTGCATATGTAAACCCAGGAGGATGTGTGGTCAACCTACCTCAATACATAATTTTCTCTTGATCATTTCTAATAGGGTGTTATGGACAACTTGGCCATGGTAACAGAAAATCCTACCATAAACCTACCAAGATCAAATGGCCCCCCACCCTCCCTACCCTCACAGCAAAAGGAATTTCAGTTTATTGCAGTCATTGGAATACCTTTATCAGCATAAAAAGGAGTTAATCCAAGGAATAACGTTGCTATGAAGAACAATATGCTGTTTGTTGGTAAAATGAGAGAATACAAATAACTACATCTGTTTATAGAAATAAAGTGAGGTAATATTGCTTCTGAACATTGTTATCCTACAGTGAGTATCTTGTAGGAAAAAAGCTGTTTTTCTCCAGGGTCTTTTTCATATATCTGCAAATTATATTCTTTTTCCTTTGGAGAAAAACCCTTTGATATTAAATTTCTGGTTTTTGAACAAGGAGACTTGCAAAAGGAAAACTTTTCCAAACCTTTTCATCAACACGAGCATAAAACCAGCAAAGGAAAACCTCTTTTTCTTGTGTTAGGTGGTGCAATTGACGTAAACCAAACAAACGTCTTCAGTCATTAAATAAATTTTAAGTGTTTCAGCATTCCCGAATTAGTGGTCTGCCAGGAGACTAGACACTTTAAAAGAGTTTTTTTCATTCATAAGTTATGGCAGCTGATTATCCAATGGGGAGGGGCCAGAATCTGGGCAATTTATTGAGGAGTGTCTAGATGTGGTGGGTTCCAGAAAAATGCAGGGAATTGTTGGTGAATTACCATTCCCCCTCTCTCTATGTTAAAAACAAACCCTTCCTATTATTTGAAAATAAAAAATCCCTTTTCTTTTGCTAGCTTACAAATTATCAATTAAAAAAGTTAGTTCAATTTTAATAATCTTAACTAAGAAAGCTAAACAAATAATTTTTCTGAATAACGCAATTTAGAGTAACCTGTTTGTTTTAGTTGTTTGACATTAAGATTATTTTTTGTATTGTAAATGTTTAATAACTGAATTTTTAGTTGTTAAATTCAATCACATTCTTTTAATTTGCAGTCTCTTTCTCGACCGTAAAATGATACGCCATAGTTAAATACAAAAATGTAGTTAAGATTGAACACTCCACCAGCATCAGAAAACGTATTTGGCACAAAAAGTGTAATTTTTCATCTTTCTTCGTGTGCCCTACTGTTATGTGAAGATTTATAAGAATTCAGGCCCTTAGAGCAGTTTTCAGTGTGGACAAGAAACGCACGACTGACTTACAGCACGTACACGGTACGGTATGCAGTAACACTGAAATGGCCTCCCAAAAGAATAGTTATCGTATGAGTGGAAAACGTACGGTACTGACTTATAACACGTACACGGTACGGTATGCAGTGACGTTGAGTTGAAATGGTTTCCTATTGTTTTGGGGTGAATCATGCAATCACAACGCGTAGTGGCGGTTACGGTAAAATGCGGTATGACTACGAGTTACCTCCATGTTGTTTCCCCACTCGTACAAAATCCGTCCTTCAAAAGCGAAAAGTAGATGTGGCGCTTGAGTGACAAAGTTACTAGGCAAGTTCTTTGTTGTTTTAACAGGTGCTCACAATTTGTTCAATTGCTTGCAGCAAAGTCAACTTTGATTTCTGTTTAATTAAGTTAGTAACATAATTAGTCATTAGGTATAAAAGCAGCTTTCAGCTATATGAATCATCGCACAGTAGTGTACAGGGCATGATGAGGGCACAACTTGCGGTTCTTCTGCTGTTCCTTGTTGGTAAGAATTGAATCCTTTATGCACTGATCAACTATTCTATTCTAGTACTTTACTTTATGCTGTTTCGTGTTTAAGATACGTCAGGCAAACCCTGAAAACCGTAGCGCTTCAACTACTTTTAAAAACGCTTTGAAGAAGTAAAAATATAAATATGAATCACTTTAGTGGTGATTACCTTCATTTTAATGGATCACCTTAATTTTTGTTTAGCAACGAGCCTCGTCAGCTAGCACATGAAAGTATTTCGCTTGTTGTTATTTGATTTTTTACTTTCTAGTTTTTTCAAAAGAGAACATTTTGGATGTGATGTAAACTTTTATAAATGAAACGTGAAATTTTCCATTTCTTGCTTTTCGGGTCCTGTCTTTCAAGATCAAACTGCAAATGGTTTATTCTGTTGCACATAAACTAAGCTGATACTACTGAAAGTATCTTCAATTAAAGTAATATTTTCGAAAGTGCTATTACGAGATGGGGGCAAAACACATCGAAACTGTCGAAGAGGACAATGAAATATCCATAGTATTACATATTTATGGATTTAGGTTTTTTCATAAATTATTGATGCTTTCTTGGTTGACAGGAATTTCCTCGGCTTACTGGCCGACAACATACAGGCCGTGGACCAATAGACCATGGACACCTTGGCCAACACACAGGCCATGGACGAATAGACCATGGACACCTTGGCCAACACACAGGCCATGGACCAATAGACCATGGACACCTTGGCCAACGCACAGGCCATGGACCAATAGACCTTGCACTCACTTTCCAGGCACGACGCAAAGACCGTGGACCACTTCTAGACCAGATTCTCTCCAAAGTGAGTGATATTATGAAGTGGCCATAAATTAGTTCTCAGTAATACATCAAACTGAAATCTTTTACGATAATAAAATTCACTCTCGCAAATTTCTCATCTGATATCCATGTATTTCTCATCTGATATCCATGTATTTCTCATCTGATATCCATGTATTTTTAAGATGCAACATGCAACTTTGATGACGTTCCATGTAGCTTCACACAAGATTCAAGCGATCAGCTAGATTTCACTATTTATCGTGGTAGAACACCAAGTCATGCGACGGGCCCTTCTGGTGACCACACCTCTGGATATGGTGAGCTCTAAAATGTACGATTGAGTATTATATTGTCTATATATTATTGATTTTATAGTCGTGACTAATATTATTATTATTATTCTTACCAGGTAGATACATTTACGTGGAAGCATCAGGAGAAAGACCTGGATCCCGTGCTCGTATGAGCAAATACCTGTTCCTACGACACAGGGCTTGTCTTTTCTTCCACTATCATATGTACGGTGCTGCTATGGGTTCTCTTAAGGTATACATAAACGACAAGTTGGTATGGAAACTGAACGGTAACCAAGGTGACCAGTGGGAGAAAGCTACTTTTCCAGTTAAAAACGCTGGATTTTATAAGGTAAGTTTTGGAAATTCGTCACTGTTTTCCATTAAATGTTTTGTCTTTTTTGTCTATTTCCAAAAGCAAAATAATTTAATTTAATCTTTGTTTAATATATAGATTGACTTCGAGGCTGTTATTGGAGATTCCTATACTTCAGATATTGCGCTAGATGACTTGGGATATCAGGAACATTATTACATTGATCAGGATGTATGTGACATCACACCCAGTTGTGCTAATCCAGCTAACCAGCCTACTCCAAGTCCTTTACCAACTTTCCCGTCTCTTCCTCCATATCAAAACGGTACGTAAGTTAACCTTTCATCCGGAATCTAACCCTACATTTTCTAGCTATTTCATTCTATTCTTTGATGTTTCAATTCCTTACAGTTAGTTGTGGACGTCCTGCAATTCCACCAGCACGTGTCATCGGGGGTGTAGATGTCCGCCCAGGCTCCTGGCCGTGGCAGGTTGCGCTCAAAGTCTTTGGTAGATTCATTTGTGGTGGATCACTGATAGCACCGCGATGGGTTGTAACCGCTGCTCATTGTATTCGCCAAGGCTTAAGGTATGCTTGATATCGGATAGATTATTTGTTATTAAAGTCACAAAAAAGATGATAACCCGGTTTTTTTCTCCGCTCTAGTTACGAGATTGTTCTTGGTGACCACAACCGAAACATCAACGAGGGAACAGAACAATCCATTAACGCTGCAAACATTTTTGTCCATCCAAACTGGAATAGAACTGCCATCGATAGCGACATTGCACTGATTTATCTGTCTCGTCCAGCAATGCTGAATACTAGGGTCAGACCAGTCTGTCTGCCGAGGCAAGGAGAAATGGTGCCCAACGGTACTAAATGCTATATAACAGGTAAGAAAAATGAATGAATAAAATTATGAATGAAAGGGAAGGGGAGACGTCCACTTCCTGCACCTCTCTCTCCACTCACCCAGACAAGACGAGGTTGTGCTGGTACGACTAGATTCAATTCACTTGAACTTAATATTTACAAAGGAAATTGTCAGTTGATTAAGATTTGATTTTTGCTACCGGTATGTTTTTTATGTGGTTCGGATGACCACGTGGGATGTCTTTCCCCCGCGTGTCATTAACCCTTATTTTAATGTTCGCGTCTTTGTTAACTGTATTACAGGATGGGGTAAGATTCGTCACCCTGGCAGTTCTCACCCTGTCTTACAGCAAGCAGTTCTTCCCGTTGTCAGCAAGAAGTGCTGTCAAAAGAAGTTTGCCGCCAGTCCTGGAGTACACCCTCACATGCAAATCAACGACAACATGATCTGCGGGGGCAAAGAGGGCTCAATCAAAAGTGGTTGTCATGGTGACAGTGGTGGTCCGTTTGTTTGCCAGGCACCAAGTGGTCGATGGGTACTCCAAGGAGTGGTTAGTTGGGGGTCTCCAAGGTGTGACACGAGAGAACGTTTCTCAGTGTTTGCTCGAGTTGCTCGGTTTAGGAATTGGATAGATTTTCGCATGACGTCCGTGGGCTAATCGGACTTAAGCTCCTTTATTATGTGAAATTTTGGTGTTAGTATTAAGTAGAGAGGGATTATTATGAAACAAATATTGACCAATAAAAGGAATAAAGTATAAAGATAAAATGTTTTACACAATTCGTGCATAAGTATATAACATTTAAATACTAACTTTGAGAATCCCATAAAAGGTTGGGTCTTTTTGACTTCAAAGCTTTGTTTATTACAAGGTGGACTTTCAGCCTAGAAGCTAAACCCAAGTGAACTTTTCGCTTTGTCTGCGCGCGTCGCTTGTTTCAGCAAATGGATGGATTGCTCATCATTTTCCATGAGTTGGGTAAACAACAGCTGAACTGACCAAATCTAATCCTTGCATAATAGAATTACCGATTATACCTTGGAAGCACCGGTCTCTTCAAAGCGTCCAAAAAGCCGATTCAAAAGCACCGATTTGCCTGTAGATCGACTAGAATGGCTCCCACAAGATGAAATGATGTGATGGCTCACATCTCTGACCTTTACCTTCCTTATGACTGATATCCATCATGGGATAGGGGCAGTAGTGTCGTGGTAGTCTCATGAAAAGCTAGACATTTCGTATTGTTTCATTTTAATTTATTTGCGTGTTTCATTTCCTAAAAATGATTAAAACCGTCAAGCAACAAGTTTTTAGTCATGCTATCGTTCCGGCACGGCTCAGTCAAGTGTTTTACGTACAGCGGTGATACTCTAGGTAACAAGATTTTGAAATATGCATGCTGTACCAAGACTGTACTGTTAATCTGCTTTATTCATCTCACTCAGTTACTCTTCTCAGTTTTGCCAGCAGCTGTTTACATGTTGTCAGGGTTTTTAAAACGTGTTAAAAAAGTTGAGATGACTAAATTCCCTGTAATGTACTGTTTTTCTTGTTTGTTTCTTTTCTTGTTGATTCTATTAATGGACTGTAAATACCCAGCAAAAATGCTTTTCTCGTTCTCATTCTGCTGGCTACATACATGTTTGCCGTGAGTCACATGGCTGTTCATCGCACATCTGAATCAACACTTTTTGAAACATCTATCCCGTAATCACAAAGTCTCATACACATCCCTCTCAAGTATCTTACTGTTATGATGAAAAATGTGTTGTAATTTTTTGTTTTGATGTCTTTTAATAGAAAATGTTTTGTAGAATAATGTTTGTAACACTTCTAGTTATCATGATATTCATCAACCAGAACCTTGCAAAAGGTAGGTGAAGCTAGGAACCATGATGAACAAAATGTGACACTAGGTGTGAAGGAAAGATTTACCTTTATGCCAGATCACTAAAGAAAATGATAAATCATATTCAGCTTAGCGTAAAATATCTTTAATAATGTTATTTTTTTAGCCAGTGACTGTGGTCAAGTACTTGGAATCGATGAGCTGTCTCCTAATGGTTCGTTCTCTAGTCCAGGCTGGCCAAAACCTTACCAACCAAACAAGAACTGTACCTGGACTATCTCTAGTGTTCCCGGAACCTACATTAAGTTGACATTAACGTACTTTGATCTTCAATACGACCATCTTTGTAGCGATAAGGTGTTGATTAGACCTGGTAACGAAGCTGGCACTAAACTATGTGCATACAGTATACATGTACCATTTGAAGCATACTCGACGAACAACCACTTCAATGTGCATTTCATCGCTGATGGAACGACCACCTCAAACTCATCGGGGTTTAAAGCAGAATTCGCAGCACTACAAGGTAACGCATGCATGAAATGCTTTAAATCATAACTTTCCCATAACCTCTCCTGGTTAATCTGACGGCAGGTCAGGATACCTTCCCATAACCCTTTGCTCTCCTGGTTAATCTGACGTCAGGTCAGGATACCTTCCCATTTTCTTACCTCGCAGGGGTGGGGGACTAGTGGTTATTTCTGTACTCTGCTATGTATAAGAAGCTTAACCCCCCTCACAAATTGAAGATTGTAAATTTGACCCCTTTCCAACCTTTTCTATTGTTTTCAGAAAATCAAAAATAAACCCCCACCCTACCGACCCCAGAAAACCATCAGACCCCCTGCGACGTAATAAATGAACAGGCCCATATGCGAATGTGTATACATATATATATATAATATTGTTTTCGTATTCAGCTACGTGCCCAGAAAGCAATCTGAATGGATTGTCAGGAAGAATTTCAAGTCCAAACTTTCCTGATTACTATCCACCCAATATGTTTTGTGAGCACAACATTACGGTACCTCTTGGATATCAAATCGAACTAAATTTCAGTACATTTGATCTGGAAGACGCGTTTAACTGTACTACAGATTACGTGTCAGTGGATGATTTGTTTGATCCAGACACCACAGCCTGGGTGCTGTGTGGAATGGCGACTGACGTCAATAAATTGCCATCTTTTCGGTCCAGAGGGCGTACTATGCTGGTGACATTTTTTTCTGATGATAGTTATATAAGAATGGGATTTGAGGCCAAGTTCAAAGCCATACAAAACACACCACATTCCAACCATGTTGTACTTACTACAAACACAGTCTTCCCGAGCCAAAGCAGCACTTCACTTATAAGTACTACTCCGTCATTGTTTGCTACAAGACTGTCTGGAATTACAAAGTCTGCTACAACTGAGCTAGTGGGACCATCAGCAACCTTAACTAGTAATGCTGGGGCGACTCCAAAACCTACAACCACTCCACAACTAACCGATCCAGGTCAGAACTAATTACACTAAGGGCCGTTTAGTCTTATTCATTCATTTATTCATCCTCTACTCTTTCATCTATCCATCCATCTACCCATTCTTTCATTCATTCACCCATTCTTTCATCCATTCACCCTTTCTTTCATTCGTTCGCCCTTTCTTTCATTCGTTCGCCCTTTCTTTCATCCATTCACCCTTTCTTTCATCCATTCACCCTTTCTTTCATCTATTCACTTATGCTTTCATCCATCCATCCACCTATCCTCCCATTCTTTCATCTATTCATTTATTATTATTCTTTTATTCATAATTCATTGATCTACTATGTTCTCTACTGAGTATATTCATGCATGCTGTTTCCAGATCTAATAGCTGGAGCATATCGATCCATACCAAACCACACCATCAAAGGATACTCCGTCAAGAATCTGAGCGCTTCAAGCGAAATCGTCTGTGTTTTCCACTGTCAGCAATCATTCATGTGTAAATCGGTGACTTACACCCAGTTTCCTGGTTTGTGCACTCTACACAATACGAACAGATATGAGACGCCTGAGAGTTTCGAGGCAAAAAGTCACGTGATGTACTATGAATTGATAACATGAGACTTGAGTGAGTGATCAGGTTCATCAAAGACAATGAAGCGAAACACAAATCCCCTGACTGTGTAAAGGTAGACACACAGCCTTCAAAACATGATGTTTTTAAGCTTGGGTTTACACCTTTTCCCATTTTCATTGTCTGTCATGAGTTCATTTTGTTTTCATGTGTTTTCACATTGCAGTGTATATTCAGCCGTCCTTGACACTAACAAATAACAAATTTTCTCGACATCTACCCTAAGCCTGTTTGAATCCAGAACTATTACTTATAATTGAAGTGTTCATAAATAACTTTGCACATCAGAATCAAATCCGAACTAATAAAAATAGCACTTTAATAGACTCTTAGTCGTAATGATATTGATGGAGTTTAATTGTCAAAGTGAAAGTATATATATATATATCAATTGTTTGTTTCAGATGTGTTCTATTATTTGAGGGTGGAGACGTTTACAGCTGATTTATTAGCTGAT
Source organism: Heteractis magnifica (assembly GCA_011763375.2). NCBI lineage: Eukaryota > Metazoa > Cnidaria > Anthozoa > Actiniaria > Stichodactylidae > Heteractis > Heteractis magnifica. The sequence continues at coordinate 19,789 of JAADYU020064680.1, forward strand.
GCGCGTAACAATCAAAAACCCCAGATAAAAGAAATAAGCTGTTTAAATACATGAACAAAAATCGCTATGAATTTCTTTGTTACATGAATGTTAATTTCATTGTGGACGTATGATTACCTGAATTTGTAAGATTTATCAGCAGACTTACGTTGTTTAAATTATTGAATTAGTTTTCCTATTATTTTTTCTGGACTTCACTGTATGCTAAACTTGATGGATGTTTTTTGTGCTACTATCTTATTGCTCTTGTTAGCTATCAATCTTGTTGCAGTCTTACAAGATTCAGGAACAGCAGCAGGTTGGTGTATATTTGATTCACAATATTTTCGTATTCCCTCTGTCAATTGACCACCATCTTGTAGCTTAATTACACCATTCTTTTCTGTTACTTAAAGACTACATCAAACACAACTCTTGTAAGACCATGCAATGACTATTAGTAAATATTTAAAACAAAGTTCGAAAATAAGTTATTCTAAAACAGTTTCCCAAGCTAACCGAGTCATTGAATATGTTAGATAGATACTCACAGTGTTCATTATCTATCGGTTTCAGAGAGTGTTGATTGTGGTAGAGTGTTTCACTGCAATTCTCTATATCCCTTACCCTACCCTACTAATATTTTGTGTACATGGGTCATAAGATCTCCTCCCAAGACGTACGTAAAACTCATCATTAAGAGAATACACATACGACATGTGCCCATCTGTGTGGATCACGTGACCCTTCAATATAAAGGACCTTCACATTATATGTACTGTTCCTCCTATTCTGGTACTACTGCCCGTTACTCGCCCGATAATGAAATGGTCATTAAATTCACTGCTGGTAAAGGAAACAATACCGGACAACAAGGATTCCTAGCTGAATTTATGATACTGAACGGTAAGAATCAAAACAGCGGATCTAGATGAACCTGCATTGTTCAGTGAAGTAAAACATGGTTGCCATGTTGGATGATGTTTATTTATTTATTCTGTTCTTTTATTCCTTGTGTAACAAGGGCGAAGCGTTACTCGTGCCGATTTATCATTTTCATTACTTTTTTGCAGCGGTTTGTCCTCAACATATCTACCTCCGATGAAGGGTAGTCTAGCAAGCCCCGGCTACCCAGACTATTATCCTGGCAACTTGTCATGTGACTGGGTCATTCAGGCACCACAGGGTTACCGCATCTTCCTAATGTTCTCTTTTGTCAAACTTCAAGTATCAGCGAACTGTAAAAACGACTTTGTTCTTGTTATTGACGGCGCAAATTCCTCTTTTCGCTTCTTCAGAAGACTTTGTAATGAAGCCGGCCATACATATCTATATTCAACTCACAACATAATGACCGTGAGGTTTGTTTCGGATCTCGTATTCACACATCGAGGATTCTATGCAAGCTATACCGTGATACAAATGACATCACCTGCGAGCACCACAGCTATGACTACAGTGAACATGCAGAGTACAACGACCCTCTCAAGACTACCTACCCAGACGAACACTAACACTGTTGTTATGACAACCAGCTTAGGTTTATCAAGACGGACACTTGCTGTATCGCCAACAAAGACCACTCGTGCGTGGTACAAGGACAGACACCCACTCGGCCCGATTTAATTCCAGGTAATTATACTTCTACGTAGATACATTTATAACCATCATCTTCAAGCCTGCATTTATCAAACCAGAATATTTCCTTTTGTTGTAGATAATTTGACTGGAAGGTATCAAGGCATTTCTGAAGTGACACTGGAAGGATATTCTTATCTGAAGAGATACAAGATGACAAGTGAGATCGCATGCGTTCTTAAGTGTCAGCAGACACTTGGATGTATTTCTGTAACATTCTGTTCAAGTTGTCACGGAGACGACAGTAAAGGTATTTGCACGCTGTATAACACGAGCCTGCAAAACAAGCCCCAGATAAATCAGCGGATTATGGGGTTTATGTATTACGAGAAAGTCAAGATGCAAATTTAAATATGATTTTGATTTACACAAAATTTAGAAAATATGAATTTTCCCATAATCCTTACTGGTCATCTTGAATGAGTCAATACGTGGTAGATATCAGAACCTCATCTTTTATTATTATTATTATTATAAATAATAATAATAAATTAAATGTAAATAAATTAATTGTAAATTACCTGTTTTCAAGAGAGATTTACAATTGTATATGTAACCGACAAATAGAAAAATAAAGTTTCCATTATTATTATTATTATTATTATTATTATTATTATTGTTATTTGGCAGAAATTGTTAATTTTAATGGAAATAAAAGAACATGTATGGCGTTAATTAGTAGTAAAATGACGTCATCATGAAACAACCTATCAGAATTGAGTATTTGAACTTCTTGAGGCATATGCATGTAGAGCATGGTTTTTTATCCTGTTAACTCCTAACCGAACAAAAGTTTCTATAGCAACGACGACGTCACTCAAAGTTCACTTGATTGACACTTTTGTCGGAAAATTCAAAGCTTTACACTGAACCGAAAATTCTTTTATCGAGATTGAAAGCCCGATTTTTGATCAGTCATAAATCGACAGTCCCGAAGGTTCTGTTTGTTTTATATTTTGAAAAGCTGAAAAAAGTCTAAACAAAATCTCACAGGCGCTAATTTGTAACTGCTTTAATTATTTAGGTGAGTTATCTGAGCGACAATTGACATAAGGATAGTAGAGTACAGTTGCGGAAAGGAATGGCGCTCGTGCAAGAACTGACATTGTTGTTCATTATGGTATGCGGCCTGATCGGTAATAGTCTGGTCATACGAGTAATATATGGTGATGTCTTGATGCAAACTATGGGTAACAAATTTGCTTTCAGCATGGCAGTGGCAGACCTTGGACTATGCTTACTCTTCATGCCGTTTTCCCTTGTATCACTCTTTCGCCAAGAATGGATCTTTGGCCACAATATGTGCTATGTCACTGCAATCTGTGGCGAGT
>JAADYU020064681.1:0-15337 GCA_011763375.2 Heteractis magnifica
CAGAAGTGAAATAAATGATTTAACACATGTAGACATTTCAGTTTTGTTTATGAACTGCCACTAAGGGCACCGCAACTGATATTATTAGGTTTTAAAGTTCTTTGCATGTTCATCAGCCATGTATAGCTGATAGAATTTACGAACCTTGCTTTAAGTCATTCGAAACTCAGTGATGTGTAGGGGGTTCGTACGCTATTCTTTATATCTTTAAGGGGGATAAGAACTTATTTTAGTCGTTTATACAGGGGGGTTAAGTTAAATTTAAGCCTTATTCAACGCCTTTTAGACCTCCCCCCCCTCGATAATTATTGCACGGTCCCTTGCTAGCATAACTTGGGTGGTAGGAGGCGATCGAGTGGGGAGGGGAGGGGAGAAGCATTTAGCCTATCATCTCTTTCCCTATGATGTCGGTGAACTTTTACTATTACGCGCGACCAATGATCGATCACTCCACGGGGGGAGGGGGGGGGAGCTACTCCCTTATAAAAAGGGGGGATAATCGTCGGAAAAAAATTAACCCCTAAAAGAGGGGAGTTTGGGCGTGGTCCTGGTTTAATTTTAGCCCTAAAAGATACCACTTTGAAACACAAGATAAAACATTTAAAACAAACAAACAAACAAACAAAAACCATCGAATTTATTGTAACATACACTGAAAGTCATGAAAAATTTTCCTTACTAAAGAATTTTAAAAGCATCGTCATAAATCTAAAACGTGCTAAAAACCGACAGCTTTTCCTTTTTCAGCCCTAAAAGAGCGAGTGACTTATAATTTGAGCCCCTCAAAGATACGACGATCGACTCTGCCCAGGGCGGGATAAGGTGAAACGACCATACATTTTTACGGACTAGGTGTGATGCGGAGGGGGACTGGTAACTACACGTTGAGTGTAATTTAGCTCCTGTTGAATACTGTTTACCCATAGGAGAAAGAAAGGGATTTTTTCGAAGAAAACACCGACATCAAGCGATCTTACCGCTGGAAAAGATAAAGACAAATATTAGGAGTAATTATTGACTGCATTGAAGTCGTAGTATACAAGATTTTTCTCAAATTCAAGAGCTGCTCTCGGGATCGGCGTGTTTAATACAATCTCGAGTATCTTACGACCCAGGCAAGACCGAGCTCTAAAACTTCGCAGGTAGAATATATAGTACTTGATCTAGAACTGGTGAAAATTTTGGTTTGATATATTATGATATAAAAAAGTTACAACCGAATAAATTTCATAACACCTAGTTACGATACGTTACATTTTATTAATCAATAATTCGTAATCTCCACAAATTCATCCAGCTAAATATAAACTACAGTAGTTGTATTTCAACCTGAGGATTATACTTCTCCAGTAAGTCGTCTTTATCTTCGTACTTTCACACATCGAAAGACGACATTCATCCTCTAGAGGACCCTTCTTAGGCGGTCTGCCATTTTCTTTTCAATCTTGGTACCAGTCCCCCTCCGCATCACACCTAGCCCGCAAAAATCTATGCTCGTTTCCCCACCCTACCTCTTCCCGCCCTGACTCCGCCTATGGGAGTTACCCCGCGATCACTAGACTTCCGTCAACCGGCCGCAGCCATCAGGTCTTTGTTCTTTGGATAGAGCTGAGCTTTTGGAAGATAATAAGACAGATGAATAAATGTTAATGTTAAAGTTAATTAGTTTAATACCTACAGTATCTTCTCATCTAAATGCTCTCTTAATAGCCAAAACCCGCGACCACTGGGAAATAAAAAATAAGACCGCTAAATTCATCCGAGTGACCATGCCACTCTCGACATTTTGTCACTGGTGGTAAATGCTTTTTGCTTTTACCCTAATAAATGATGATTAGAATTAAACGCTTAATCTAAAAAGCAAATAGACGAAGTCTGAAAAGAGGTATAGTCTGTAAAAAAAGGTGTTAAATGTGCCTGCCGTAAACAGGTGCCTCATTAGCCATTTCACGCGAAGATTCAAATTGGTTTGCCACCAGTTTAGTTTCGAAGTCTCTTTGTTCTTACCGAAATTTAAGTGCATTTTAAAAGGTGATGTTCGGTTTAAAATGCGACACAGCTTCTTGGCATGCATGCACACTTGCAGTATGATTTTGGAAAAAAGAATCGCCGCTTCAAACGCCGCTTTACCGACGAACTGTTGAAAAGAGTGGCTCCTTTTTTACGTCACGAGCAAAAAATGTTTCATATGGTGGTGAAGCTTTAATTTGATCTTATTTTAGCTGCATTAAGTACTAGAAATCAGAGAGCTACTGATTTGTTTCTTTAATTCTTTTTGCAGTGTTGTTTGTATTTTAAGCCGTTGACGGTAACTTTAAATAAAGAAGTAACATTGAAGTGTGTTGTTCAAAAACAAACAAATAAATAAATACTTTAGCTTTTTTAATACGCACTTGACTATTGGTCAATAAACCTGTTAGTTCTCTCCTTTGTTCTCTAGATCTCTCTCGAACATTGCAATCTGTGACGTTCACGAGCAAAAACTATAGGTTTACGCTGCACTAAAACTAGCGTGCGTCGCACAACTGAACAAGTCACAATTTTGCGAAAATAAACCCCGATTCATCATAAGTTTTGGGACGGGAAGACGTGATCGTGGTTAGTATTTAATCATTTCGACTTGCGTGCTATAAATGGAAAGTCTTGCAAGCATTCGCCGTGTACAGGTGGGCGTGAAGTGAGGTGTATACGGTTGCACTATGTATAAGCCTAGTTTCAATTCAAAAAACTGAATAAAATAATATACTGTAAAATAATATGATGTAAATAATATAAAACCTATTTCTGCTGATTTTTCAATGATTATTTTAGGTTTAACAAGGACATTATCGAGGTTGGAGTGCACACCGCTTTTTATCTTGGCTCCTTAGAATATAATAGAAGACTGTTATAAAGTATAGGTTCGTATATGTTTTAAATTTTACATATTTACATTTTATTTATTTTAATTTTTTTCTTTTCTTCTATTTCTTTAATTATTTTAACTACCCTAGGGCCTCTATTGACGGCGAGTGTCTTTGTATTTAATTAACAATGAATTGAGTTACCCTATTTTAAATACAGGTTTACTTACTTGCTTACGATCCTGATATATTAAGTAAATCGGCTTTAACTATTTTTTATTTTCAGTGAAGTCTTGAGCTGCTAAGATGTATTTATGTAGTTCTCAAAAGTGTCTAATCTAGTCACGTTTTCTCGATCGCTCCTCGCGCAGCAGGGCCAGGTTTGATTACCATGACAGCCAATGGAGGATCCGCTTGAACATGGCTCAAACTGCTTTATATACGGAGAATTTTATCTAAAATAATCACGAGAAGTTTATAAAACATTCGAACAGTCTAGGGTCCAGTTGTTCAAAGCCTGATTAATGCTAATCCATGTTTGATTACCATGGCAGCCAATGTCTTATATAAGATTCAAACCAGGATCAGAACTAGCTAATCAGGTTTTGGACCACTAGGGTCAGGCTGGTCAGAGCTGTAGCTACAACATATAGGCCTTTCCCGAATTCGCCGGCTTGGATGATCACAAAACAGTGGTTCCAAGTCGAGACTGAACTTGATTCTTTTGTTTATCAAGTCCAACCTCGACTTCAAACCATTAATTATCTAAGCGAATTCGGGAAAGGTATATTTCGTGAGCGGTCCGGTTTTCAACATCTGGAAAGATATTCAAACTTGTTGTTTCTAAAAGTGGTCCGGTTGAAGCCGGACTGACCGTACTGGTAGCTATACGACTCAGGCGCAAACTGAATTCTTTTTCTCGTCTAAGAGCTCTAGCCTGGTAGCTACGCAAAAGCAATTAAACATAGCCGTTAGAACATGGTTAGTACAAGAGAGGATGAATAACTACTCAGGGGGAGGGGGTTGGAGCAGACTGGTCTTACTAAACTACTAGCATAGTACCTTTTCCTTGCCTCGATAAACGTATTAGTTGGGATGACACTCTTTGCTACCGATCATGACGCAGTTACGCTAGCTTGTATGATTCCAGGCCTCGGTATAATCACTTAGTCTGCAGACAAACTCCATAGCAACAGCAAGAAACATTGGCGGGAAAAAAGTCAAAGAAGCAAGACATGTTTTTAAAGGCTTTAATTGGTAACTGCGTGTGCTTCGTAGGGAATAGAAATATAAGAGCTCATTCAGTCGAGTTGGTGTATTTTTTGAAAGTTCTTTCGGCCTAGTATTCTTAAAAGTGGAAACACAGCGAAGAAAATCATTTTTAGCCAGTGCAGAAAAACTGCACAGGTGTACAGGTGATGTAAAACTCTTGTTGCAGACTGAATGAGGTGTGAATTTTCAAATTTTCAAACGGACGACGACAAATTTGCCTTCCCATCCCCGCACGGAAAGTTTTAGCATGTAAAAACTGCCAATCAAACGCCAAGACAGTTTTTTTTCTTTTTCTTTGCGGTTTATTAGATGTGTTTTATGATATGTATAAACAATAGAGTAAAGATAAATCAAACGAAACGAGCATAATTCTAAAATTGGCATATTTTTATCATAATTTTAGAAAATTGGCATAATTATATAATTTTGACGGGAAAAAAGCACTACTAGGAACATAGCTTTGCTCAGCGCAATCAGGAAGAGCCTAGAGGTGCCGGCGGACAGAACTGATTCAATGCAAGGCCCATTGCTCGTTCAATACAGGTGGGGGGGGATTCATAATTTCTTCTAGGGGAGGGTGCACCTGTAGTATTTGTAGTATTTGCGAGTGAAAGAAGTTCGAAAGGGCATTTTCCTGTCCTAGCTAGTGGAAGGTGTACATCCTCTAACACTCTTCCCCTAAACACCCTCCCCCTAAACACCCTTCCCCTAAACACCCTTCCCCTAAACACCCTTCCCCTAAACACCCTCCCCCTAAACACCCTTCCCCTAAACACCCTCCCCTAAATACGCCACTGCAATATATATACAATAAGCCTGCTTTTTTATCAGTATATTTTATAAGACTTTGAAGTCTTGATTTCAACAGGGACTGGGGAGGGGATGGGCACTGGGAACTTTGACTCCAAGATGTCGCAATACCTACAGCAGTTTCGTGCTGTCCACTAAGGTATGTCACCAATCATTTTATAATTGTCTCTTTAGTTCCCCCACCCACCCCTCCCCTCCCCAGATCAAAACGCCACTTCCTGCCCCTGTTCAGTTATGGTTGATGTATACTATAATATAATGTCTTGACCGTCGATGCTAGAAGATAGAAGTCAGACCGTTATTGGAAAACCGTCTTTTCTTGCTAATAGATTAAGAGTACTAATCAATCATCTGTCAGTCGATTATTTACGAGTATAAATTATTCCACGAGGCAGGCCGGTATATCTAACTAGTAAACTCGAAAAATTGGGTGTGGAAATTGCTAAAGGCAAAGTACAGATTGAAAAGTTTTTAATAACAAAGACTGAGGTATACCGTCTAGTGAGCAGTATAGCATCGCATCCCATAAACACTAACTTCACATGGTCCATAAACAACTTTAATACATAAACAACTCAGTTGATGCTTTGATACTTTATTGAACACGGCTTTTCAGTGAATAACATGCTTAGAAAATAAAATAAATTAATACTAATAAACATAAAAATAATAATCATAGAATAATAATGATAATATGATCAATATTCATACTTAAAATTATTTTTAAAAAGGTTGATGAGACTTTAAAAATTATCTTATCTATATAACATGTATTCATATATTCCTAAAGTAATTAGTTATTATCGTAAAAACTATGCATGACAAGTTCCCTTTTCAGTACTCTCTTAAAAACCGTAACATCTTTACAGTTTCAATTCCTTATTAATAGAGTGCATACCATATATCCGTGAAAAAGTTAACTAACAAAATTGTACAAATTAGTGCAAAGCTTTGTATAGAACTCTTTACTGAACTTACTAAATTTGTGCTAATTTGCGCAATTTCTTACAAAGTTTTTCACGGATATATGGGATGCACTCTACCATTCCAGATAGTTACGATTCTGTAGTTGATTCAGTTGAGAAAGAACCTTCTAGTAGCTAGTCAATCAAAGTTGCAGGCTTGGTTCGTTGGTTTTCCAGAGGCCAAGCTGGATGTCTTGCTCGACGTATCTTTCACGTGAGAGAGAAATATAAACAATTGGATTTATTCGCCTGTATCTCATCTGACGTTTTATAGCTACAAAGAGCCCATGTGCACCACATGACTGTCCTTGGCATGTTCTGACCTCGTAGACTTTGATACGATCGAGTCGAGTCGAGTTGCGTAATATCGGTAGCAGAGCGAGGCTAGTAATGGCCACAGCTACTCACGTACGACTGATGGACAACGAGGAAATTTTCAAGATTTGTAATAAAAAATCAACTAGAATTCAGTATTTAAAACTGAAAAATAATTATATAGGCCTATGCATTTTTTAAATCTAATCCTTTATGATTAATAGATCAGAAGATTAAATCCGTATTTCATAATTGAACTGATATCAATTTCGAACTTGAGTGATGCTATTATTACAAGCACTTTGAAGAATAAATATTTGGCATGTTATGTTTCTGATTAACAAAAAAACACGCTATCGATTTTGGAATAATATTATTGTTTTGACATAAATTTCTAGAAGAAACAGCCTTCAATTTTTAGTCTCGTAATTGAAATAGAGACAAAACGGTACAGGGGAAAAAAATTCTCTTTTCATTTTCATTTTTTTTTTTTTTCTCACCTGAGCTTACGTGAACGTATCTACTTTAAAAGAAATAAAATCATTTTAATGGTAAGCCTTAGAAATTAAAGGGTGTACTTACTTATCAAAATAAAATAAAAAAATTAAAATAAATCTAAAATAAAAAGATACAATAAATAAATTTGTAAATGAGATGACACAGTCAGTTGAGTAATTATATATCACTTGCTGCGCAGACAAGAAATGAAATTTGAACGGAGCATGCTTAAGCGGAGTGCTGGTGATTACACCAGGCCTACTTGACGGCTTTTTTTTCTGTCTTTTTGGTGAATGTGAGAGAGGAGAGAAGAGTTGACAGTATTGCATGGCTGCAGCAGTGAACAATGCCAGCTGTAATAAGACACACGTGCAGCAATAAGTAGCTGCTTAGCTACAGAAGCCCTGCACTAGGAGCAATATGGAAGAGGCAATAGTAGGTGACACGAAGTGATAAGATTAGCACCAATTGAAACCGCCAGTAGTCAAATAGCAACAACAATAGCAACGTAAGTGATAACACGATAATGAAACCGCTTAATTTCTAAAATATTTTATCGTATACTATATGACCGACCTTCCGTTACTCTAATGCATTTCTTGACGTAGTTTACATACCCTTGGGTCTTGACCTCGTTTTACTTGTATTCGGCCAAGCAATCAGCCCCCCTGCAGGCCCACCCAGGGAGTCCGACGGCCTTTCGGAACAGATCTGGGGCTCAGGAAATGTACCTTTGGTACGTGTGCTGCGGTAACACACGCGATTGCGCTAAGATATCTCAATCTAGCGGAAACAGGTAACCGGTTATGCATTCCCTGTTTAACACCGGTTAGTAAACTACGACCACAAAAGACGCATTGTTTATTGATTTGCTGGCGATTGCGTAAAAAAAAGATTACTATTGTCACTATTGTCCAAAAGAGCAAGCTCTTGTTAATCACTTTTAATGCCGAAGCTTTTTTTGGACTAATAAATGATCCATCATCAAAACAACACTATACCGCTAAAATTAATGGATCCGTATCTCTGAAACAGGACAAGCAAGCTTTAGCTTCGAAAAGGTCGAGTGCTTTTTATCGCTCTTTCGCCTTCAAAGACTTAGGCCCTTACGTTTTCGATAAATTACAAGATGATTAGAATAATCGGGAATGATATTCTTGGTATCCTGACCTTCGATGGTAGTTTTACCACAGGTATGCCGGCCTACTCCTGACTTCTGCCATCTTTGACAATATTTATTTACGTTTCTTACTGGTTACATTTTGAGGAAAATAATAAAATGATGCTAAGCTGAAATTACTTAGCGAAAACTGAAATAGCAGTTTTCCATCACTTTCTTCATATTTTTGTATACCTCTGTGCTCAGTTAGCTCATACTAAAAAGATCAAAGGCAAGCATATTGGGGTCACTTCAAGAGACATGCATGGGGTGTAATGCTGTTAGCTGTTGTCATAAAAACAGGGAGGAATTATGAAGCTTTCTTGAGAAATAAACGGCTACATATACACAAGTTTTTTGTCGTCACGGTTTGCGGAGTCCAAACACGAGGATTAATCGTTGTGCAAGCATGCAGTGTGAATGCCAAAAACCTTGGCATCGATGGAAATCGATTCCTATTGGCCAGACTCGTCCATGATTGCGTAACCAACGATTAGCCACCATTGAATAACCTTGGCATTTTAGAATCTTACAAACAAACTGAGTACACACAACAATAGGCGTCTACAGGAGAGTAGAACGAAGGCGACAAAAGGATTACGCCAAAAAGCCCTTACAACAATTACGGAAACAGAGCTAAACCTTTTCCAAAGTCATGAAAGCGATGTGCGCTTGCAGATATACACCTATTTCAAAAAAAAAAAAAAAAGTTGTCACAGCCAAAAACAACAAGCGACAAGACCGAGAGCAAAGCAAACTTTTGTGGTCAGGATATTTTAGATGAGTTTTCGGACACACATTTGATTTTGGGAAGTATAGCAGCCTGCCAATATTGTTAAAAACTCTAAAATGACTGCATTTAAATAGATTAATTACCGAATTACTGTCTTGCGGACTTGGCTTGTTGCTTTCGACTGTGACAACGTTTTTTTGAAATAAATGCATATGAGGAACTAACCAACTAACCCCAAAACTACATAAAACTTAATCCATCTACTGATATCGTGGTTGAATGTCATACGATCCGAAATGCTAAGACGATTAGTCCAACACAATAACGGAAGAGCGCATACTGTCGTAGAAAACGAAGTATTCTGAGGTTGCTTTCCTTTTTTGCTTCCCTGAGAGAGGACGCTTTACTTATTATCTCTAAGCAAACTTAAACGAATTAGGTATGATAACAAGTAATAACAAAGTTAATTAGGATTTGATTGGAATTCTGACAGCCTTTAAAATGACTGGAGGTTTTTCCTAAGATATTGTGGTGGTTTATATTTGTTGTAATTAACTGTGATTTCAAAGCATTCTAAAATGAGTCGTTAGAATTCAAAGGTACGGAAAGTGAAACTGTTTTCTCTTCCTGTTTATAAATGTATTTGGAAAAGTCTTTGAGTTGTTAACCATTTTGTGTGAATAACAATAGTACTAGCCAATTAGACACCAGAGGGTGGCTGATTTTTGGTTTCTGAGAGGAAGAGTAGTTAACGTGGTTAATTGTGAATGTTACTTCCGTCCACGGAGCTACAGCGACTCGGGGAAAACTCCCAAAACTGCTTCAGTTTGCTTGAGTTGGTAGAACCCTCGCTTGAACAAACCGTCCTTTTCTTAACTCCTACGTGTTTCTTTCGACGAAGCAAGTGGTCAGTATTAAAAATGTAAAAATGTAACACTCTGTTATTGTTCTGTTTAGTGTTAATGTGTCAAAACTCTAACCAACTTTTTGCGGTCATTCCATATTTCCATTCATTCAAAGTTTGTGTGTTTTATATAACTTCAAATCACTCTAAAACTAATTATAAGAAAGAATAAAGAAGTAATTCATAAGGATTAAACATTTATGCTTAACATTTATGCTTATCTAGTTGTCATTAATTTTATCACAAATTCATAAGGAATCACATAAATAAAACTACAAAAACAACAGATTATTTAACACAGTACGACAAAACAAAACTCTTGTGGTTCTCTTTTTCTAAAAGTCGGCAAGGTGGAATGTTCGCACCTACATAATCAAATAACGTAAGTGTCCGGACAAAAGGGTATTCAACTCTCCAGGTAACTAAGCCCTTGATGCCAACAGTTTCAAAAGAGTTTTAGTTTTCAAAAAAGTATAGTTGATATTTCAAAGAATCGATTTTTTTGATTGCTTGCTCGTGAGTTTACATGATCAGTCTGAATTTCTTTACAGTGTTTTTCAACCAAAACAATTTTAGTCAAAGTTGTTGAAATTTTAAACCAAAGATCGCTTCTTTAGCTTATCGTTCAATCAAGTTCTTCGCGCTCACCGCACTTTCACAAAAGTGGCTCTTGTATCCATGTATCTGACCTGTTGACCTATTGAACAATTCGGCACTTGCTGGAACCTTGTGGTTTTATAACTGTCACGTTGCTTGTAGATAGGCAACCTTTCCAAGAAATGGGCGCAGCTTCCGCTGTTTGAAAGCTGCAAAAGGCATAGGCAAATAAATTAGACTGTTGTTTATTGAGGATCAACATTTGCAGAAAATTTAATTCCTTTACAGCTGTAAAACTAAAGCATTTAATACATTTTCCGTTTTATAAGAAATGTGGTCAACTAATAGTCATTCCAGGTCTTCCAGAGAAGTTCGATTCTCCACAGGGAACGCTGTTGGAACTTTTCTTTTATTTATATCTATATTTTGATAAGTTTTTTGTGAGCAAGTTCATCTCTTTGGCGTCGATATTGCGCACTGCAAAAAGAATGTATAAACATACAGAAGCTAATGTATTAGCGAATAATTGGGTACCAAATTATCAAGAGCTTAGCATTCTAATTCTGGAGAAGACTAATCAACTCATTGCACACTGGCTTCAATTAGAGCATTTCCGCTTTGTTGCGATTGAAAAATAGGTTGTGCTGTGTGTACATAGTTTAGATTTGAGTTGTTTTATTGTGTAAAAACGTTCATGCATGGAAAACTGCAATCATAGTCCACCTGGAGTACAGCTGGTGTATAGGTTTTCTGAAGGCTTTTTCTGGTTTGCTTTCTACTTTGTTATTCCCCTCAAAATTGAAAACCAAATTAGCTCACAACATGGTTTCCTATTACTATCCGCAGAGCCTAATTGCCAAGAAAACTTTAAATCTTTCAAAGTACGTCTTAAAACAAAAAATAATTCCCTTGAGACTCGATATCCTTCATCCAAAGCAACAAGTAGTTAATATGGGCAAGTGCAAAAATATATATAATTTATCAACACTTCTTTTTTTTTTTACTTCTTTTTTTGAAATATTTTGAACTGCAAAACTTCTACCAGTTGCGTTGAGACCAAGGGTTTTCTCTATATCAACCTTATCACCGCCTCTTTGCTATTTCGGGAACTATTCAAGAGTTTTGCCGATATTGAAATACCTTCGAGCTTATAGCATTCATAGTAGACGTAACGCACGCATAATTTGATGTCGGTAAGTATTGTCACGTGCGAAGGCGGACCGTCTCCATAGTGATTAACTAAGATCTCGCCTCGTGATTGGCTGAAATTGTTGATCATTTGTAAAGTCCAGTGTTTGCAAATCAGAATTAAAATTTGGATTTATGTAAGAGTTCGACCTCTTTTATGCTGCTCATTCTGGAACGTAGTTGAAATTTCAACGACTCTCCGGGATACACAGGCAAGCAGTGCTACTGGCCTGTAGCAGCTTTTCAAGGTATTTGTCAGAATCTTTCGATTCAATTTCCCCTTTCTGTCTAGTAATTACTCAAAGCTTGTTTAGCTGTTTGCTCGTAGATCTTCATTCATTCATCACTTGCTAGAAACGCTAAGAATTGACTACAGTTTTAAATGAACAGCTAACTACTAAAGAATTAGTTTTAGAATTAGTCCGATTATAGAGTTCCTAATGACTTTTTTACTGGTTTTTGGATGTTAGTAAAACTTTGAGGACTCCAATCACTACTTGCGAAAAAACTACTCGTAAAGCTTGTGTTATTCAGGAGGAGGGGTCCGACTGCTGCTTGTATTTCCGTTCTCTCACTTTCACTTTAAATATATCTTTGTAATTTTTTAGGATGGCGGTCTTAGTTGAACAGAACCGGCCGTTTGGCTTGGAAAATGAACAGGATATGTCTTTTTTCTTTCACTCTGACAAAGAAGATGGAAACGATTCCGAAAACTACACTTCTACGGTTCCTACTATGGATATCTGGAAGAAGTTTGAACTACTACCAACACCTCCACGATCTCCTTGCCGTACGACTTGCGCATCGCCAATTTATACAGACAGTTCTTCAGTTGCTGACACTTTACAGATAGTTTCCGAGGTTCTTGACGATGATGAATCCCCATCACCAGTGCAATCGGAGAAGAATTCTTTGACTAACAGCGTCAACCTTAAATCAAAGCTGATTCAGGACTGTATGTGGAATAGCCTTGCGTATGAATCGATTGATCTCAAAGCACTTTCCTGTCCCGATGATTTATACGATACTCCTTGCTCAACTCCGCCGCCCGTCGAATATGTCAGTTCGGATTGTGTTGATCCAACTACAGTGTTTCCCTACCCGATGAACGACACCCAGAGCTTCTGTAGCTCGCACACGAGCGATTCCGGTGAGTGTATTCATACATTGTTGAGATACAGAATAGGAAGTCAAGTAATCCTTCTATTATTGCGGGGTTTATCGTTGAAAATTCATTTTCTACTCATTAGGTACTATAGTGATTATTGCTTCAAGCCGGTTTTAATTTACGTTACGCTGTGGTTGTTTTCTGCTATTTTATTTTCGCGCCACTGATAAGAATTTCTAAATTTTTATTCACAGAAGAGGAAATAGATGTAGTAACGATCGAAAAGCCGAAAAGAAAGCTATCTGCGTGTTCTGTGAGCTCGGAAGAACCTCCTGTGAAACGACTGAAACCTGTTGCTGCTAAAGCTAGATCGCACGCAACTCATACGAAAAGCAAAGAATCGAAAAGACAAGTGAGCAGCGGATCGGACGAGGAAGACTGCGAGAGCAAACGAGCGACTCACAATGTTCTCGAACGGAAACGAAGGAATGATCTCAAGACGAGTTTTCATCAACTCAGAGCAGAGGTGCCAGAGATCGAAAACAATGAACGTTCACCCAAAGTGGTGATTCTCAAAAAGGCCAAAGATTATGTTGAACTGCTCAAAAGTGACGAAGCAAGGCTACGAAAAGAACTCGAAAAAGAAAATAAACGAAACAAAGAACTTTTAAACAAACTCTCGGCGTTAGCACACCAGAGAAATTGACATGGACGACCTGAAATCGACAAGCTGGTGTACGTACTTTAATCTCGTATCGTAGTACTGTAAAGTCTAGACTCACTGCTTGTAAATATCACATTTCTTTATACATACAGACTCAGCAAAGTAAGTTATATCTAACAAGCTATATTAGTAAATTCTAACTGATTTGGAAGATCTTGATTACATTCTGTGATCGTTGTATTTTGCCTCAGACGAACGATTGATTTGCATGACTAACGTATACTACAATGATTTTCAGGAAATATTGCAAAAATCCTTTATGTTTGATCCGATTTCTTTGAATTTCTTCTAATCCGATGTATTTAGCAGTAGGAAATCAAAACTGATTCATGTGGGGAGTGATTTTTCTACAGATCATTCTAATTTTTGATCCAGAACATCGTATGAATGGTATAATTTACATAAATGAGACGAAGCGCGCGAAAAATAGAATGTGGTGAATTTGCATAAATTTAGCAGCGAGGTATTCCCTTTGGAACAAATATTTAAGCGCTTTATTGCTGTCAACTCGTAGATACATATAGATATATATATCATGGTTTGGGAAAAAGTTTTCTCTCCAAATCTGCAATACTGTATTTTACTATGTAAAACGTTGGTATAAGCCTTTTTGGCTTAGGACGGAGACGGATGTAATACACAGGGAATCAAAAGTTCCTGTATTGATACAGATCGAGGTCACTGTGTTCTTTCTTGTTTAGATGTCCTTCAGTGTTTTTGAGATATAAAATAATCAATTTAATTATACTTAAATTGGCCGTTTATTGCCGCTTTGAAAATTTGCTACTTCTTTTGTAGCCTTTGTCTAAAAAAGCAAGGAAAAATACAAAGATAGAAAACTTTCTGCTTGGAATAGTTTTAACTGTCATAGGCAGATTTAAGCA
Source organism: Heteractis magnifica (assembly GCA_011763375.2). NCBI lineage: Eukaryota > Metazoa > Cnidaria > Anthozoa > Actiniaria > Stichodactylidae > Heteractis > Heteractis magnifica. The sequence goes on from JAADYU020064681.1 coordinate 14,001, forward strand.
AAGGTTTGTTAATGTTAAGAGATTATTATGGATGTGACCAATATTGAACATTGCTTGGACGAAATAAAGATCACCAAGGGTGTGAATTAGATCTACTGTACTGTCTGTATTTTGTCTCTTAGACTGGCTTGCATAGTAAAGAAGTTTGAATAGAAAACTGAAATCGCAGCAGGATGTATGCTAGACGAGTGCTTCATCAGTTAAAAAAAACTGGTTAGATGCTTGGGAATTCAACGAATTGGGAACGGAGGGAGGAAGAAAGGAGGGGAAGTGGAAGACAGTGATTTATTTACGTTATTGTTCACATAGAATCAAATCAAATTTCAATCAAGGATCAGATATTGAGTAAAACCACATAACCGTGTTAACGCAAATCTACCTCGAGCAATAATTATTCGATTGATTTCGAATATCTAGCCTCAAGGGTTCAATTTAAACAAGAAGCGCCTTAATAATGCTATGAAGTTTTTGAGTGTGAAAGATCAATATTTGAAGTAATAATGGAGGGTACCGCAGGCCTTTGCAATTCAATCCTTTTTAGCAGATTTTTTAAATGGCTGATATTTTTTGGCCTAAATTTTGCCTTAACAGTAAAGGTGCTATATACGTGATCTCACTCGAATAATGCTCAACAAATAAAGCTATTTTAGGAAGCAAGTTGCTTCCTATGGAAAAACCGGTTATCTTTGTGAAAGAGCGTGGGAAACCAACTAGGACATGCCAACTCCATGAAACATTTCCGGTGAGCAGTTGAAATGCGATCATCAAAAGGCTGTACATAGATTGATAAGCACTCATGACTTGCTTCTCAACCATCATAGGTAAACAACCTAGTGCGTGCTTGCTTGGATTGTGCCGCCTCTCTTGAGGTTTAGATAATCTGAACCCTAATGCCGTGGTCTTATTTCAGGGTATGAAATTCTAAATTATATATATTATCGGTACGATGTCATTTGTATAAATCTTTTTTGTTTATGAGTTTACAAACTGAATTAAATATTGTTTAAATTTTTCGCGGATTAATCCCTGGGAGAGACACAACTTACGTAATTTACACAGTAGAGACTATTTGGATCTTCGTGGTATGAGGTATGATTTACGATCAATGATTTTACGCGGGTTCATAAGAGTCAGTCAGTTCTAAAAGAAATACAATCTGTCACGCAATCTCTGACCGGAAGTCCAACTACAACATCCTTTTCACGGCAAAACTGAAACGAGAAAGCATATTTTTTCTCGTTCTATCTTGTTATCAGACGGCTTTTAGTTGTAATTAATATTTGCATTTCGCTTTCAGTGCTTAATCATTTTCATTTTTCATTGTTTTTGGGGATATT
>JAADYU020064792.1:0-11021 GCA_011763375.2 Heteractis magnifica
TCCTATATTATAATTTTTGTTGGTTAAATAAAATGGGCAATGGAAAAATATCATCTTGATGACTTTCAAAGTTTGTGCCTATCCAAGATACTTGTTATATCTAAACTAAATCCTCTATTTGAAGAAGCAGGGGTGGATCCAGGATTTTTGAAAGGGGGGGTCCAAATGTATACTTGGCAAATCCTGTGGGACGTTTTCATGACCACTCATTTCTATCCTCCCCTCTGGTATAGAGTAAGATTGAAAATCAAATGACGATTAAAAACTTTCTTAATACCTTCTTACCAAATTTACTTCCAACCTGTGGTAAAACTAAATTCTAGGATAAAACAATCTTTTTAACCTCATGTATGACCCGCCTTTGAGAAGTGTTTTTCTGAAGGAGATAAATTGGTATCTAGTCAAGGTTATGTCATTTTGCAGGTAGCTAGGAAAGATTGTTGAACTAACCCTTGAAGTAAGGTTTGGTTAAACTCTTTTTTTGAACTGTCTGAAAGGATATCAATATTTTCAAGTGGTCTGAAAGGACATCAATACATGTAGGATGAGAGAGAGTTGAATCTTATCCTGGAACTGGTTTTGTATTGATTTCTTTTGTGTTGAGTGTGATTGACACATAAATATCTTCGCATGACTGCTTGATTATTTTTTAACTTTAAAAGTATTTTTATTTAATTTTGTGGAGCATATCCATTTTAATGAACACATAACATATAAGAAAATGTTCCTTAATTGCTTCATAGGAAAGGTTTTCAATCTTGCAACATATTTCCCTTGTTAAAAACATGTTCTTTTGCTAACACATTTGGAATAACTTACTGCAATAGAATGGATCACATTGGATTTAATTATAAACAAATAATGAATGAATATAAACTATCAGAATTAATATAAACTATCAAAATACTCCAACAATTATTCACATTCATAGACTAATGATGTTAGTGTTTCTTAAAAGAATTGTTTTGAGGTAACCTTGAACTCAGCTCAGCTGAGTCATTCTAACATACTAGACATGTTGCATAACTTGGCATATTTAGTCTTAAATAGCATTGCCCTGGTAACCATGTAGTCACAGCAACTTGTGTGGGACTTTGATATAAATGCTACTTTACCTCATAATGTTTGGCTATTAACTTTGTGTATATTTAAAAAAGGCTGAATTCCTTCAAAATTTAATCCTTCTATAATTGTACAAAAGAATTGTACAGTGTGAATACTTATCTTCAGGCTTTTTTGGATCTACTTTTATGTACCATGACAAAAGAACACTAGTTGTTATTAGTTCTGCTGAAAAAAAAAAAATTGTTAAATTGATAAATACTGCCCATGATGAAGTAATTTTTGTGAATCAAATAAGTTTTAAATGTTACAGTTTTGAAGGATTTTTTATGTTCTCATTAAGTTTTAACCAGTTTTTCCTTCTTCTTTGCTCTCTTGTTATTGTATAAAATTTATAATTATTATACGATGATTTTATATCCCATGATCAAAATTGTGGTTTTGCAGAGTGAAATTCCAATGATTTTGATGATTTGATGATACAAGCAATGAAAAATAACAGGACAAATCACAAGAAATCTTTGTACATCTGTTAAATCTACTGTTCTATATTCTTTTCTAATGTGGCTTTAATATCATTGTAGGTGTTTAAAGTCCCACTGGAAGAACGTCGCTTTGCCCAGTTGAAAGACAGTGTGTTAGGAGATGAACAGCACGGGATTTGCCGTGACATCATGATGAAGACTGATGCTGCCATTGAAATCAGCTTGGCAAAAGACCTTAGCCTTACGATCATGGTCACTGGAAAACCTGAAACTGTTGCTCAGGCTAGGCGTATGGTTCTTGCAAAACTTCAGACACAGGTATTTTGAGAATAAATTAGAATTCAGCTGGACATGCACCAGTCATCAATTAAACAACATAAGGCCACTCACCTGTGGCATTACAGATACATGAGAGAAAATATAAAGAATCATTACTACCATTTTTGTTCAAGAATTAACCATTAACCCATGGTTGCCACAGGTCAGGGAAAAGTCAGGGGGGAAATTTTTTTTTCAAGGTCAGGGAATTCTACTTTCAGTCAGGAAAAAATTAGATTTTGAGGAAAAGTCAGGGAATTTTATTGTTCACACAGTACTTAAAAATGTATGGTTCCCTCTTAGGTGGTATGATGGTTTTATATCATTGTCATATGCTAAATTTGCAAGCCAATGAGAAGGATCATTTTGATTTTGATTGGCATATCAGCTGTGTTTATAATGTTACAGTAGCCATCTATGCAAACACTTTGCCCAGTCTATGCTCAACGTAGTAGTCACCAGTTTCCCTGCTCGTTTGTGCAGTGGGCATATTGGCAACATCTGAATTATCAGGTCAGGAAAAAATATACTTTAGTCAGGGAAAAGTCAGGGAATTTTGTGATTGGGTTATTGTGGCAACCATGTTAACCATTTTTGGGGTTTGTTCACATTTCAAATGCAACACTTTGGTGGCCAAACTGTTGCTTTGGCCAATTGAATGTCAATCTGCATTTTAAGAGGCACACTAACATGTTTGGGACATGAGACAAGCACATTCTGTTCATGTGAAGTGTGAAGTGCTTATTTCGGGATCAATCTGAGATTTCTTTTAAAAGTATTCTGAATTTTCCAAGACTTGCATGTGGTGTTTCTTTATTATCAAAAGTTACAAGTCCAGGAATGGCTTGGAGGTAATTCAGGCCTTTTTTTACATGTTTCCTGCAAACAATTTCATACATTTTGTTACTCATAGCGACACTTTTGCCTCCAAAGTGTCAGATATTTAACCATAAGCAAACCTGAAAAGTGTTTAATGGTTAATGCTTGGCGCATTTGAAAACATTTGTTGAATTTGCGTGGTATAAATAAATATTATTATTATAGCAAAAATGTTAGTAACAAGTGTAAGAGTGGCACTAGGCATAGCCCACTGCTGTTCTAGCTTGTTAGGAGTTCTTTATCTTTTCTAAAGTGTGCCTATAAGACCTTTTGTGAGTGGCCTTGTGTTGTCCATTTGAATTATAAAAACTACAGTATAAGATGAGTGTGTAGCCCATGGGGAAATAGTTCCTAGGTTAGCAAATCAGAGCACACATTATTCATCCATCTTGAAAGAACCTGGAAGGAAAATGATGAGAGCTTGCAGCCCATGAGAAAGTAGTTCATAAGTTTTTAGTGAGCGTTTGACTGTATTTGTTATATTATAATTTGATACAGTCAATTAGTTCAAAAGAAACTAATAGGCTACTGCATAACAATTCCTCTTTTTATATTTGTTTTCTCCACATGTGGTTACAGTAAGTCATCTTCCTTTGTATATCTTTTACAGGCACAAATTGACATCCACATTCCTAGAGAACACCACAAGTTTATCCTAGGCAAGGGGGGCAAGACACTTCAGCAACTGGAACTGACCACGGCAACAAAGATCACCATCCCACGGGATGGATCTGATGTTATCAAGATCATTGGAACCAAAGAAGGAGTAGACAGGGCTCGTCATGAAATACAAATCATCTCAGACGAACAGGTTTGTGTATAGCTAATGCAACTAACAATATTGTTTTCACCACTTGAAGATAAACTTCATGTCTTTGCAGCGCCATGTAATATCCTCTATATATAGCTATTTCAATTAGCATTGTCGCTGAAAAAAGCCTAAAGGCTAAAGACTTTTAACTATCTTTTGTTTACTAACAAACTTCGCTGTAGGCTATCTAAGAAATTAAGGAATATGTGTCCAAGTTTTAGAATTTGCAAGCACACAGTAAGTTTCTTATTGTAATAATGTCACAGTGAAAAAAAAATTTCATGATTCCACTCTCAAAGCTTTAGGCTTTAGGCTTTTTCCTGCAACAACATTAATTGAAATAGCTATATATAGAGGACATTACATGGTGTTGCGAAGATATGAAGTTTATCTTTGAGTGGTGAAAACAATATTGTTTTTATCACTCAAAGATACATGTAAACTTCATATCTTCAAGACACCGTGTAATTTTCTTTTTATTATATAGACACAGAAAATCTTTCTCTGCTGTCGGCAATAATCACAATAACAGTAATCACAACAACAAGCTGTCCTTTGAACTCTGCAAAACTCACTGCTACTTGGATCCACTTTTAGCTGATTCGACTTCATTTTCCTTCTCTTTTCATAATTTAGATGCAACTAATTGCATGTCTTTACATCATTGAAAGATTTTTCTCTCATATCTTTGACTTTTGAATGTTTTTTTGCCTTATTCAAAGACTTTCTCGCTCATCACTTTTTCGCTGACTGGCTGCTTTGCAAAACTGAGCGCGCACGCATCGGAAGTGATGTCATCGATATCCTCACTAGTGAGGATATAGAAAATGTGTCACTGGGTTCCCGGATGTAGTTTGGTATCATGTTTATGAATGGCTTATTTTCCAGTATCTCACTTATTTCTATATAATAAACATACATATTTTCAACCTAGATGTGTAAATAAGCTTGAACTTGAACTTTAATTTGATTGGCATATCAGCTGTTTATAATATTGTTACGGTACCTGTCTCAAAAACGCTTTGCCCAGTTCACTCAACTTATTTAGTCACCAGTCCCCCTTCTCGTTTATGCAGTGGGTATATTGATTTAATGGGTCAGGAAAAATTATACTTTCGTCATGGAAAAGTCAGGGAAAAGTCGGGGAATTTTGTGATTGGATTATTGTGGCAACCATGATGTAGTTATCATCTCACAACCTGCTATATAATAACACATATTCTTATTATTATGATATGTTATGATATGCTGTATGTTGTGTTTTAAATGGTTTTTAATTCATGAAAGAAATTAATTTACAAGAGTGAAAAAGCTGGCAAAGTCTTTGAAGTAAAACGTTGTTCATGGTCACCGTGTGAGTCCCATATGTGACTGCTGGAAGTGACATAATCATAGTTTCTGGAAGTAACTGGTTGGAAACATATTTCAGTCTGCTATATGAAACTATATGAGAACACCTATATTCTTACATGATTATGATATTGTGTTATCTTTAGGCCAAACTTGCTTTTGAAAGGCTTGCAATCCCTTGTACTTTCCATCCATTTATTGCTGGACCAAACAATGAGATTGCCAAGAAGATAAGTGAACAGACCAGTGCAAAGATCAACATACCCCCTTCTACCATGCACAAGGATGAGATGACTGTTGCAGGAGAGAAAGAAGGAGTTGCTGCAGCTGTCAAAATGGTCTTGGCTATCTATGAGGAAAAAGTATGTCTTCTTAATAAATCATTTTTCCCCTTACATCTTAGAATTTCTATTTTTTGAGTATTAAGTATTGTCCTGATGCTGTTCAACTCATGCCAAACCTAATATAGTTAAGTTGGATTCTGAAGTGACTTTAGAGAAACAAGGATTTAGATGTCAAATTCTCTTTCAGATATACAGCTATTTTTTTAAAAAGTTGTTGGAGCCAAAGACAATAGGTGATGTATGACATTAAGGAATTGAAATAACTCTTCATATAAGATCTTCGCTCACTGGAGCTAGCATCATCAATTCAAGACAAACACAAGAGATCCACAAACCATTTGGTGATCGCCTATGCCTTTTGCTCCAACAACTTTTTTCTGAAATAGCTTTACAAGAAAAATTGTGATTATATCAGAATTCATGCATTAAGTTTGGCTCATGAAAAAGCACTGTATGAATCAGTTGCAGCTCTGGTGTGGCATAATGCAACAAGCCCTGCTGCTGAACTTAACAGGGTGTTCTGTACCAATTCAAATCTGCTATACCATTGTGATTCAGATGTCACTTGGCGCACAAGTGGAATCTGGAATGGCATGGTTCGTACAACCTTGAAAAGTCCTTGAATATTAGGAAAAAGTCCTTAAGAAAATAGAAATAGTTCTTGGATTTTATGGATTTGACAAATTTCACAATTTGTCTAACTAAGGTTTTTATAGAGAACTTTAGTTTTCAGTTTTTTTGGTCAGTTTTCATTCTTAAATCCAATGGTGCTGATAACCTCATTTTCATGTTGCAAAAGTAATGCATGGGGTAATTGGGTGAGCCAAGCATGTGCTTTGGTTATCTTTGGTTCTTGCGAATTAGCAGTCATTTAATCAATCTTTACAGCTCAAAACAAGCCCTAGAAGGATTGCTGACATGTAATGGCAACACAAAACTGAACAGAAACACTGCTTAAGATGGAGAGAATCTATATGTTGCTGTCTTTGAAAATTTAACATTCGTCCTTGAAAAGTCCTTAATTATTTTCATGACAAAGTTGTATGAACCATGAATGGGCCTTACTGTAGATTTAAAGTATACTATATCTTTTGAGTCATCTGCAACTGAGTGAAATAAAATCACCACATATACCTGTATTATTTTCTTGTATGAATCAATAGAACCTTTTTGAATGTGCAAAATAGCACTGTAAAGACTGTAAAGCACTGCCAAAATATTCAAAAATACCAATGATAAAGTGAAAGATAAATAACTAATACAATCACTTAGAAATTCCACAGACCTTATTATAACAGACAATTCGAAACTGGAGTATTAAAGGGTTGTGTTCACATTTCTATTTTTCATCATTTTTGTTCCAGAAACGCAAGACAACTACTGTATCAATTGAAGTGAGGAAATCCCAACACAAGTATGTCATTGGTCCAAAAGGAGGAACCATTCAAGAGATTCTTGCTTTGACTGGAGTCTCAGTTGAGATTCCTCCAACAGATAGTGACTCAGAGACCATCACTCTGCGTGGTGACCCTGACAAGCTTGGCATAGCTCTGACTCAGGTCTATGAGAAAGCAAACAGTGTCATCTTTGCGGAAGTTGAGGCCCCACGCTGGTTACATAGGTTCATTATTGGACGAAAAGGACAGAACATAAGGAAAATAACCCAGGACTTGCCCAAGGTTGGTAAAAAATTAACAGATCCCATTTTAGTGGCTACATACTGCTTCTAGAGAAGTGGTAGCCACTGTGTCATCAAGTATGTAAGTCTTTCCATATGTCTGAACGTTAGTGAGTAACCAGTCTAATTTACAGATAATATCAATTGATAATAGGTCAATAGCCAAATGACAGATCTCAAAAATAGTCAAAGTATTATCCCAATAGACACGAAAAGCTTACGATAATCATATCGTAAAAAGTTCCGATATGGTCTGTCACGTTTTCAGCTCCTGGCTAGTTTTTAAAGCCATATTAACTTTTCGCTTTTCATTTGTTCTCAGGTTCATGTTGAATTCAGCAGTGAGAAAGATGCCATTGTACTTGATGGCCCCCCAGAGGAGGTTGACAGGGCTCGTGAAGCTCTTGAAACCTTCATACGAGAACTGGTAAATTAAACTATTATTTCAATTATGTAATTAACTTTTCATTTCATGGCGAGCAGTTTTACTTGCCTTATCTTTGAATATTCGTTGATATTATAAAAGATACATCTGCTTAACAAGGAAAATACTATGAAAAATAATAATAAATTATGACTGTTAAAAAGACTGATAAAAATTCACCTTCATTTGCATAAGTAAAATGTGTCTTGAGTTTTCTTTTCCAAACTTGAAAAGACTTGAAAATGTAAGCACAGGTATCCAAACTCTATCCCTGCACCAAATGCAGGCTATTATAAAACTGGTGAGATGCTTGTGAAGGACAGTCATCTTGAGCTGTTGGTTGGTCTTGTATTTTTATGGAGATATCAAGCCGTTAAGGCATAGCTGTTATACAGTGAAGCTTTTAGCTGAAACCTGTGAGCAAAAGAGTTCATCAGGGTCTTACTGCAGTGGTCTTGTGAAACTTTTGTTCCAACACAAGTTTCGGATAAAAAGTAGAAAGTAGTTCTACTGCAACCAAAACTTGTGTTGTGAAGACGTTTCAGGACAAAATTATGCTGTACTGTAACATGCTCATTTGTCCTGCAACAGTGTTGCACACATGTTTCAGCTAAAAGTTTTGCCATGTTACAGGGCCTTTACATTGAAAATGATTCCAGGGTTTGCACTGCTCCTGCCTGAAAAACTCCTTGAACTTAGAAAATTTCTTCCAGGGCCCTGAAAAACTCCTGGAAAATTTTAATTTTGACACCAGCTTTGGAAAAAGCCTTGAATTTTCTATTAGTATAAGGTTAAATTTAGAAAAACAAAAATTGTTGAATTGTCTGATGTAAAATTTCAAAGTTACATACTAAGGGTCCTGGAATTTTTAAATTTATACCCTGGAAATCACCTGCAATTTTATAATCTAGTAGTGCAAACCTGGATTCTCCTTTTTATAGCAATTCGCCTTTCTGAAATTCAAAGAAAGACCGGACATAGATTCTATTTTGTCTCCAAAATTGATCCCAGAATCCAATGCAAGATGGTGGCACTTTTTGATTTTGTCCCCAAATTCAGCCCCACAATTGTGAGAGGCACAAGTTCGTTCAAGTCCTCGGTCAAATTTCAGAAGGCAAATTAACATGACCATTTATGCTTACCTAAAGTAGATACCAGTACATATGGGACCTGCTCTATTGTAAAAGGAAGATTCTGAAAATAATTTCGTTCTCCTCTCTCAGATTGCATCCATGGCATTTGCTGAAATCACTGTTGACCAGAAGTTTCATCCACACATCATTGGAAAGAATGGAGCCAATGGTAAGAACAGCTTCATTTGCTTAATTATACTATCAGTATCGTGCCACTTGATTAGTTAATAGTAATAACAACAACAGCAACCACAACAACAGATTTGACAGCACTTGGCATTTCCACAGAGTGGCTCTTCATCCACTGAATCTGAATTGGAATTTAGAAAGTTGATTTTGCTGAGGGAGGAAGACTGAAGAACCTGGAGATAAACCCTTGAAACACAGGAGAAAACTAACAAACAACTCTACTCACATATGATAGGGGTCTGCATATCGACGTCTCACTACTACACCACCCATGCTTTCCAAATCAGTTTCATTATTGGTTTCACAAGGCAATATTTAGGTTGCAGTATTCCAAGATCTTAGGACAAAGAAACAAATATCAATTACATTGAACCCTGAAACAACCTCAGGGTACGGCTAACTCATTGTAGCGAGTTGGGTTTTGAGGAGGGAGGAGATCCAGAGAACCTGAAGAAAAACCCTCAAATTGAGGGGAGACAGAGGTTTCAGTAGAAGGGGGCTACCGGCAGTCGATCACTGGTTACATGTAATTTATCTCTTGCTGCCGACTATTTTGTGATCAGCAGTGTCAATAAATATTTAGAAATGAAAGTAAAATGTCACTCATCACTCGTTGGTATGACCGGCTACTTTTTTATTCAGCTGTTTAATCTGAAAATTATTGAAACCTCTGGGAGACCCGACAAGAAAGTCTACTCACATGAAATGCCAAGTCGGGGAATTGAACCTGAGTGTGATACCACTGCATCAGCCTTGATTCTAGAGCTACTGATGCAGTTTCAAAGGACAACCTTAATTTTTGAAATACTGTAGATGTCTACAAAATAATTGTTTGTTGGTTTGCTGTAGTGATGCGCATCAAGACAGAGACTGGCACATCCATCCTAATCCCGTCCAATGACATCAAGAGTAACGTTATCAGGATTGAGGGATCCCCCCAGGGCGTTGAAGCTGCCAAAAATGAAATCCTTGTTATGGCTAAGAAACTGGTAGGTAAAATTCACAAATGTGTTTAGCAACCAATAATGAGAAAAACAGGAGATGATTTACATTGACTTTTACACTCTGGGGTGGAGTCATGACAGAACCTAAACTTTCGTGTAATGCTTAAAAATGGTAAAGTTACAGCCAGAAGTCATTGTGCATAAATCAGTGTTGTCTGACTTGAAAATAAATAAAACTTCCACGACTGAAGTAAAGCATTGGAATCCTGTCTGGTAGTGATGGGAACACTAAGTCTAATTGGCTAAATTGGCCAGAAAAATTCTAGCTGGCCCTGGTTATATTAGTCACACTTTCATGTAAATGTGGTTTGCATTTAGTGCAGATTTTGTATGACTGTGAAAAGCTTGCAGCACAGTTGGTGCTGTAAGCATGCCTTGCTGCAACTGTGGTGTTTTCTCGAATTTTGACGTGCCTTGCTGTGCCTTGGCTGTGTCACAACTGTGTTCATGCTGCAAACTTTTCACAGTCATACAAAATTTGCTCTATTTTAATAAAACCAAAGAATTAGTTATATTATAGTAGAGACATTTTTGTTTGGTTTACTGCTGACTTGCCTTTTACTAATCTGACTGAATCATTCACTTTTAACTTTGGAAACAGGAAAACGAAAAGACCAGAGATGTAATGATTGAGCACCGGTTCCACCGTACTATCATTGGTGCTAAAGGAGACAAAATCAGAGAACTTCGTGACAAGTACCCAGAAGTACAAATCTCCTTCCCTGACTCTGCTATGAAAAGTGATGTTGTCTCTCTGAGAGGTCCACGTGAAGATGTGGACAAGGTTTTTGCTTACCTGAAGAAACTGAATGCTGAACTGGTAAGGAACCTGCATCAATGAACTTCATACATAGACCAAATTCACTTGGGCATAATCTTTTCCCATTTCAGACCATGTGTGTCAATCCATTGAGAATACGATTCTTTGTTTGAGGCTGATCCATATTAATGTATCTTCTCAAGCATTGCCAAGAAACAAAGAAACAATTCTCAAGGGAATGACAGGTGGTCTGAAATGGGAAAACAAATATGCCCAAGTGGATTTGGTCCATGATTGCCCAATTCTGAAAAATGCCTTTTCTTTTTTAAAATTTATGGAAATCATTGGGGCCTATGTGCAGATTTGGATTATTCGCTGAGAATGAGGAAAATTTGAAAACCTAATTTAATGAAAGGGATATTCCTTCCCTTTTTATTGTTTTCTGGTTCAAAATAATAAAAGTTATGCATAGAGAGATGAAAATCTTCTAGTTGGCTATTTTGGGATGGTTCTTTCTTTTTTGTTTTTGTAAAAATATGGCAAAACTTATGCAATAGAAAAGGAATTTCAGTTTCAAATTCACC
>JAADYU020064903.1:0-15331 GCA_011763375.2 Heteractis magnifica
TGATTTTGAAAACAAAGAGTGAGGGCCGGAGGTTTTGTCCAACAATGCTTTGCGCACCTAGTTGTTCGCTCAGCTGGAGGCGACTGTTGACATGGTCCTGAAGGGATAAAATGGGAACTGGGATTTGTCTATTTTTCTCCTGGGAAAACTGGGATTTAGGTCACTGGGAATGGGAGAAAAACAACAAAATGGGTATGGGAAAGTGTTTTAAAGACTTTAAAAGCATATGCAGTCAAGGCCAATTTTTTAAATATGGGGTTTGGATGCTGGGAAGTAGGATTTGTAAAAAAAATGGGCTCTCTTTTGGACCTTCTTTTGGTCACTACAAATAGGCCTCAGAATCAACAAATCCTGAATTTACCAACAATTTTATCACACGTGAAATTGTTGAGCATATAATATTATTCTACCTCGGCTTTCTCTTCTGTTGTTACCGCTACTGTCATCGACTTCGGGTTAGAAATTTATCAACTAAAAAACTCCTAAATCTCGAATTATCGATTGTGTTAGAAAACTACGTAATCCATTTGCCACACAAAACGAATTTCATAAATATCATAACTACTATTGACATCATTATGATTGACCGGAAGTAAGTCCTAATAAAGATAAAGAATCCAAATTGTCTGGAAAGAATTCATTAATTAGTATAGACAATATGTTCAGCACATGTCACTTAAACAGCGTGAGAGAATATTAGTTTCGTAACAAGAACGAACAGTGTTAGCTGAACTCCGCCATGAAAATTGCAAAGCAAACACCACAATTTTACCTTTCATTGGAGGGTCCTGGAGTTTCAATTCGCGAGTAAAAGGCTTGGGATAGCTCGCTAGCCTTGGAACGGGATTCCCGCAAGCTTTAGCCATCCAATGGCACAGAAATACCAAAGCGATAAAGTTAGTTCGAATCATTGCAGCAACTGCTATGTTCTGCGCCGTTAAATTGTGAATACAAGTCCAATACTGCGGCTTTCGAACCTCTTTACTTTATTGGTGTGAACGGACATGATGTGTGACGGCTTGAACTCTCCTGTAACGTTGACGTTGACTTCAATGGGCTTATACCAAATATGGTTGCTGTATCAATTCAATGCTTGTCCAATTTAGCATGCTGAAAGTTAACACGGAATAAGAGTTTCGCAAGTCTTAAGTGCTTTTAACAGACATGTTGTTTCGATGCCTCTCAATAAGGGACTGAGTGGGGAGGGGTCAGTGTCGATCAAGGGCGGTTTGAGGGATGGAATTTAGTGCTAAAGTGCTAACCGGGTTTCCTGTGTTTTAGCTTATCTTTTTTATGGGTTTCCTGTGGCGGGCTATTTATCATACAGAAAAGTTTGACGTCACAAGTTCAGTTTTTTTCCGAGCAAATACAGTAAATAGTAAATGACAGATGTTTTTATCGAATTTATCGGGGTTGTTTTCCATTTCTGTGGACCAAAGAACGAAGAACAACTTCCAAAAGAAGTATAAATATCACTTCTAGATGTATTAAAGGTCGGTGCGTCTTAAAGCGGACGGAATTTGATTCTTAGATCGACGATGATCAAGTGAGAAGAAGATGGCCTTCACGACCGAATTAAACAAATAATTGTGGAGAAAATTGGCGCTGTTTAGTCCAATGCATACCGTCTACACTTGTATTACAGTTCCAAATGACTAACAGGACCACGTTTTTAAAATACAAAACAGTTTTCGTGAGTGTAAATTCGACCTAATGAGTTCAATGGATACGGGAGCACCGTTGCTTAACGACTACAAGCTCGACTTCTTCATCAAACGGTTTCCTCAAACTTTATTAGGAGGTCTGAAGCTCAGACTCGGTTACGATGCGCCTTTTTACGTGTATTGTAACCAAATACTGGTTTTTCTAGTACCTTTTGTACTTGGTGGGATACTGACTATTATATCTGAGTATGGAGTACTGTCGTCTTTGATCTGTTGCTATGTTTATGGCTGCTTAGTTACCTGTATTGTGCTGACTGCAAATCTTGCCGTGTGGTTCACAAGCAGGCGATATACAAACATTTCTAAAGTGCAGCCTAACATTCTGGCCGAGGAAGACGAGGTGGAATTCGAGTCGTGTTGTGGACTGGAGACATTTCAGTTTATCTTTTCGTCCAACAAAAAAGTAGTACAAATTGTTGTACAAGGGATATTTTCTGGGCTGTTAGATGCAATACTGTTTCTTTACTTACTGCCTAGTAATTTAAATGGTCTCTATGGGATTGCAGCAGTAACTGTGATTTTGTATGGATTTGGTTGGTTGGTGGTGTGTATTGCGCAGTATTCTCTCATTGCCAGTCCTCCTCCAGAGCCGGCTGTTTTCAGACCACAGTTGTGGATTGATATTGCACCATTCATGCGACCATTCTATGTTCTGCTGTTTGGAATCTCTGAATTGATACCAGGGTATGCCGTTTTTAAAGATATCATCCATCTATTCATTCACCCATTCATCTACCTAGCTACCCAATACAATGTGGGCCTCCCCTTTTATCCACTAGTCATCAGCCACCCACTTGTTCACTTGTTCTTTTATCCATCTATCCATCTCTCATATCCATTCATCCATCCATCCCATTAATAACCGTTTCTCCCAGGGTCAGATCCAGGGGAGGGATGCAAGAGGCATGCATTCCCCCCTGAGATGAACTACTTACAGTTAATTATTGATTTGATGTTATTTACTTTGGTGCTTGAGTCCTGAACATATGGTGCACCCCAATCAAAAAATCCTGTATCTGCCCCTCAGGTATCCATTACTTTATTTCTTGTCCTTGTTCATCACCTGTTAAAAAAATTAATTTTACTATTATTATTCAGGAGAATATTACTGAGGTTTGTTTCTTTATTTTCAGGTCTGATTCTGCACTCCTTCTTATGAATCAAGTCCTTCATGCTCTTTTTCCTTTCTTACTTTTCTTCTGGATGTTTGGAACCCTCCCTCCACTCGATGCACTTTTTTCATGGGTGACAGAACAGGTTTTGGTGTTTCTTCTTGGCGGGTCACCAATGGCAACAGATTTGAGGTTTGTTTGCACCTTAGGGATAGAAATTTTTACATTTACAGTGTCATTTTTGAATTACTATTCATTTTTGAAATTATTTCCTAAAACTTCACTTTTTTGTTTGATTCCAGGCTCTTTGTGATGTTACTTCTGTCTATTATTCCAGCCATTTTGGCCATATTCATTCCTAACCATGTGGTCGTCATAATCCTATCAAGCATTTTTGGCTACATCTTAAGCTTGGACATATTCAGCATTGCTGCTTTGATGATGTCAAAAGTAACTAATAATAATACTTCAAAGAAAATAACTAATGTAGAAGAATGGTCCATTAAAGAAGTTGTAATAACAGTGATGCTGTTGGTCCTTGCTGCGTCATCTGCAAGTGTGGGTGTTGTTCTGTCTGATAAATTGTCATCATTTGAAGGCTTTGGATTGACATTTTGTGTGCTGTTATTGATACTGAAGAGTATGGGTGACCTACAGGGAGTCTATATCATTGGGTTTATAAGAAACCCATTGTACCCAAGAAGTATACAATCAGGGATGAAGTTTGATAAGAGAAAGAGGCAACTGAGATACATTGCATGGGTGCACCACTTCTTGTTGTCTTATGGTAAGTGTTAAAGGTGGTAGAGTGGATTTCATGACTTTTAAGAAATAAGTATTTACGGTAAATATTCTTTGCTTTCAGTATGTCCTCTTGTCATGGTAATATTTCTTGGATTTTTCCTACGTCCACAAAGTACTGGGTTTTTAGCTGTTATGACAGCTCTTGGTATTGTGCGGGCTCTTAGACAGGTACTGTACTTTAATAGTCATATACTTAACAGTATATTCAAGACATTGGATGTCTTTTAATTATTACACAGGGTTACTGGATGACTGGGTCATGGCCACTCCAGTGCACCTTAGCAATGGGTTATGTGTTCCTGTATGAAAGCACTCATCCTGCTTCACTGAAGTGAAAGTTACCCCAGCAATCAGGGTGCTTATATGAATATATCTCAAAAATAATTCTCTGTCAGACTTTGACACTTGTAATGCATGAAAAATAACTGTGTTACCATTTCAATGCTATGGTCTTATGTAGAGCTTGAGTTGCAACATATTTCTGCAACATGTTTCTGCAGGATTTATACTGCACATACAAATACAATGTATCAGCATTCTGTGCAGTAATCCATGCTCATGCTTCACAGGGCTGCTTTTTATTTTGGACCCAAAAGTTCCTTTTGCATGCCAGTGATGTCACATTTTCAATAATTCTCAATATTCTGCAAACTCAGTAGTTGCAAGCTGTCTGCTGGGATTTGGCCTTTCACTGCTGCCAGTCAAAAGCTACCGATTGATTATTTTTGACTAACAGCAGCAAAAAGCCAATTTCACAACAAGCCATTGAAATGTCTGAGTTCGCAGAATAACGAGGATCATAGTAAAATGCATTTTAATATTGCAACTTATGCAATCCGAAAATCTTTGCTTATTCATTCCAGGTGTGGCAGAGCACTTTCAATACTCTTCTTGATCTATCCATAGTGTGCATAATCAACACATACCTTGTAACATATACAGCAACATGGTGGAATAATGCGGGTCTATCACTACAGCTTCTTCTCATTGCTGTATGTCGAGACAGACTCCAACAACTATCCCAGAAGATTGTCTTCATGCTTACCCTTGCTGTAACTTCCATTGTTCTCAAAAAGCAACGCCATAAATCAATTCCCACCATTCTCATTTTGTCAGCCATCCTATTCCCTGTTGTGCTAGCCATAATACTAGTGGGAACTGTCCTGTCGTCTCCTCTTCTCCCACTATTTTGTCTACCGGTGTTCTTTATTGGCTTTCCTCGTCCTCTGCGCTCGTGGCCTCGAACAGGAGACACTGTCATCTCTTCTGGTCCTGATGCTGTTTATTACCAACAGCTAACACCAAAGGTGGCGACCTCTCTCAGCCATTCCCTTGCGACAGGAGCACTTGGAAGTAGACAAGCGGGGGATCACTTTATGCTGCGATTTCAGGATCGTTTAGTTTGGATTCATGTGGTGGAGTGTGGTTATCGTTACTGCTGTGTCGTAGTCAAGGGGTTGGAAATGCAAGAAACGTCGTGCCACACCGTTGAAGCGGCGCGGCTGGATGAAGTCTTTGAAGCCGCGTTCGTACGCGAAGATGAGCAGTCTGTATTCTATCGTAACCCGTATCCTTGGAACACGTTACGACCTTGTGATGTAGCTAAACTTGACTCGTATTCTGATGCTAGAAACGTTTTGACCGGGGTTATTGACCAGCCAGAGAATTTACGCAACGTCTCTGAGAACTTCCTGAAAACACTTCTGTGGGTTCTGATTCAAGATCGCAAGAGTTCCAACAAAAATGACAGCGAAGTAATGCCGAGCAAGGATGTCAAAAGTGTTGAAGCGGGAGCAAAAAGTACGACTAACACTGAAATTACTGTCGTGAGAATGGGAAGTCGTGATGACAGCCACGTTGATAAAGTCACGAATACTGCTTCTGAATTTGGCGGGAATACGCAACCCGTAGCAATGCAAAGAAGCAGCTCTTTACCTAGTATTAATGGGAGCATTTGGTCTCAAGATAGTTTACTTTTAGCTGATGATGTGTCTCCTAAAGGAAACTCTAGCATGAATCAGAAAACCAAAGCGAGACAAGCGAAGGATGTCGATAGTTTGTACTCCTTTGAACTCGACGAACTTACTGCGTTCAAACCAGAAAAACCCTTAACTCCCGAGTTTGCGTTCGGTGGATTTCCCGCCCTCGATACGGGCAAGAAAACTACGAAGACGCGTGAGGAGATCTTAGAAAGTTTTCCAAACACAGTGGAAGTTGAAGAAACAAAAGACGCAAAGAATATCACAAGGAACTCATTCGTTGCTACGCCATTCCACTCTAAGAACTCCTACCAATTAGATTTACCCTTCCAATGGAAGTCGGATCTGCCTCTTAGCGAGAAACAATTAAAACCAACTTCTACTAAGTTCCCTGTCTCTTGGTACCAACACATATTGAACACTTCTGAATTAAATGGAAATGCTGATGATTCCATAGCTAGTGATTCGGTACTGATGGAATGCTATGAGCGCCTGGTGTCTACATGCTATGCTTTGGTCGAAGTGTTGGGATATCCTGGGGCATCATCCTCCAGTGCAGGCCCTGTGCACCCGTTAAAGGTCTTTGGTGGGGAGATCCCATGGTCTCTTCATGAAGACTGGTTAAAGAAGGATAGCCATCTCATGGAACTGGTGATAAAGGCATACAGGTAAGGTATTAGAGGAGATCTAGTTTGTTTGCAAATGTACAGTGCATTTTCTTGATATTTTATTGAGAAAGGCATTTGAAAACTGCATTCATATGTGCCCTAGTTTCTACTAGTAGTTTGTCTCTTTCCCCAGTTCCTTAGTCGAGATGCAAAAACTTAGGAGTCCTTTGGGTCGTTACACAATCTTCCCTGCCATTTTAACTTGTTTGCCTATCCTTGAGCAAGAGTCTGAGAGATTTTCTAAGAGGCTATTCCAGCTTTGTTTGAAAGGGGGAGCCATACTCTAGCTGATCTCAATCCCTCCCCCTCTGCCAGAACATGTTTCAAATCCTCAGTACAAAAGTTTCCAATTTATTAAAGTGTAATGGTATATGTTCTTGGTTTTAGATATGCCTTCAAATTAATGTATGATGAGGCTGTTCTCGGTGAGGTAACAAGTCACGAAGAGCTGGCCGAACATCTGACAGAATATGATGACAATTGGTACATGGGTAAAGAAACTGATAATGGTTGGGCAAGAGCTGTCCTCAGCAACAAGCCAAACCTGTTTTCGCTTGGACGCAACCCAGATGATGTAAGTGTGACATTGTGGTTTGTGCTTAAGATACCGTGCAGGGATCCCTGTGCAGCTACTGTGCTAGTTGCTCTGCACTAGCTAAGGCATAACACATAAATAGCCCACTTCCAAGTTCTTGAAGGTGAGGCTTCTTGTGAAATCACACTTGTTGGCACTTGCTTTTCTCTGACTTGTTCTTGGTTCACTTGTAAAAATATACTTTTAAGCAACAGATTAAGTCAAAGAAATTCAGTTCTTTGGAGCCACCAAGTATGGCTTCACATGAAGCTTCACCTTCATGCATCTTTTTCAAGAACTTGAAAGTGGGCTATTGCTCATTCTGGGGGTATTGGCTATTTTGTCATAGCAACTTCATTTCTTAATTTCTGCAAAGGATTATGGTGTTATGATAGTTTTTATTCTATGAATGTCCCTGTTGTTGTACTGGTTACTCTGCACAAAGGATCATGCCAAAATGCATAATATTTTTATTTTTGTTCTGCAGGGAACTTACACTAGTCGAGTGCTAACACAACAAGCAATCCTTGCACCTATTGGTTGTTTGAACAGCGAGGCAGTTCGAGGTCACTGGTCTTCCCTAGCTCTTGAGTTACTTTACTTTACCAATGACGACGAGGAGAGATACAGCATTCAAGCCCACCCTGTTCTCTTGAGAAACCTGACAATACAAGCAGCTGACCCACCACTTGGGTACCCTGTTTACTCATCTGGACTAGTCTCAGTTCCTGTTCATGTTTCTCCTTTGTAAGAGAAAATGACTGATTGGGTACCCTGTGTACTCTTCCAATCAATGCAAAATAGGGTCTTTGAACATAAAGAAATGCATTTTGTAAATAGTGTGAAATAAAATTGAAAGTGTAATGGAATTTCTTAATAAAAAATGTTTGATCATAAGCAGCTCCCCCTATGGAAGGAGTGGCTGGAAAGTGGCAACACACAATCCATTTGATGCAGTATTTTTATTGCTTTTCTATAAAATCACTTTAAGTGTAAAAGAAATAATTTTGACAAGAATATTCAATGAGAAATTTACAATTATGCTGAATCTTATTGCTGCTAAAACAATAGAAAAATACCCTCCCCACCCTGGCTAATGCATATATTGAAATAACAAATGACATTGGTGTCAATGTCCATCAATTCACAACTTGAAGGTATACATCTAACAACCTGAAAATAATCCTTACCCCAGTATTACAACAGAGTTACAACACATCTAATTTCTAGTACATCATTCTTTTGTCATATTACAGCCTATCTATTTAGTACAACAGTAAAATCTAATATATTGAAAAAAAGTTGGTTTTTCAGCAACTCTATACAAAGTACTGTATAGGATATTGCTGTTGATGATGATTTTTGATGATGATGATGATGTTGCTAGAAAACCGACCACATTTTAACAAATGAGTTGCCAACAACAACTGAAAATGGCAGCTTAATCATTTCTGCAATTTTCAAAATAATAGAACTAACTAGAAAAACTCCTCTATATTGATAAAAAGACCTAATCAAGTTTGAATCAATGTCACTTCTTTTCAAATCAAAAAATAACACTCCTTCAGAGCATACTAACGATCTGAAATGGGGTATTTAAGAAAGGTGAGTGCCAGAGTCTCTTAACAAAATATACTTCAATTTACATAACTGGCAATACATTTATAGGCAAAAATTGTACAGGAAACTTTCAAAGATTAGATATTGCACACAATACAATACTTTATTTACCATGTGACACGTAGGAGCCATGCATGTACTGAATGTTGTAATCTTTTGAAGGCCTAGCTTGGATACTGTGAATCTCCAGTATCTATTTTGAAAGGCATGGCTTAGATAGTCAAATGTGGATACTATGAAACATATTGATTTGTGGAGCTGATGAGATGCAAAGCCTAATACATGAAAGCTTCCTAAATCTTATGAGCATTACAAAAAAATCATAAGAACAAATTGAATATTTTTATAGAAAATGATTAATTGTTTTCATGATACAGTATGGGTCATTCAGGTTTTCAAACACATACCTCCTTGTAATTGTGCAACTAAGGCTAGATTTCTGATTTTTTAGCTAACTTTAATGCCTAACTTCTCCAGGCATCTTATACCCTTCTCTTGGTACTCCTGTCTTGTCATCCAGAAGTTATCCTTGTCCTTCATAATATCAGCTAGCACAGCTCCTCCCATGAATACCATGTGCTTTCGTCGAGGAGGATCTTCAATACGAATCTTGAATTTCTGCAAAAAACAATTCATAAAAATAAATCATGATCTACTTAGTGTAGATACCACTGAAAGTATGGTTACACTTCCATAGCCAACTTTAGTGAACTTCTATAAAGTCAAAATTTTGCTTTATTTATTAGACTTAAGTTTTCACAGCTTCAGATAATACAGGATTTGAAATGAACTTCTAGGTAACTTTTAAACTCTGGTCTAAACAGTAGTCATACCAAATGGGTCTACAATAATCTATTTAGATTGAAAAAGACTCATCAGTACAGGTGATAATAGAACAAGGCTCTCATTGAGCTGAAAGCTCTATATGTACAGAGAACAAAAGTTTAACCATTATCACAAATAAGGGTTGTATCATATCACTCTTTAGTTTGATTGACTGACATCAATCTGAAAGGAAGTTCAATTAAACAAAAATGTAAGCGATGAAGTCAATAAAATATATTACCGATAGTTTAGACACATCTCCCTTGAGTGTTCTTTCCAAGTACAGTTGTTTAATCTCCCTTTCCAGTCTACTTGGCAGACCAGGATACATAGTAGTACCACCAGATAATACAATATGTTTGTAGAATTCTGCACGTGTGTCAATGTCAGCTGCTTGGATTGTGTTAAACAGTAGCTCTGCCACACCAACTCCTTCAATATTGATAAGATGTGGCTGGAATAATGCTTCTGGGGCTTCAAAACGTTCTCCACTTAGCTTTACAACTCTTCCATCAGGAAGCTGAATAAAAATACACAAACAAAATCAAATATTTGGGATACAAACATGTGCCCAGGATAGTATGTATACTTACTGTGTATTGTTCTACAAGCACAGTTGTTTCTAATGCAAGCTTCTGTTCTTGTTCAATATTGTACCTAAAGAAATAAGAAATAACTTAGTCAGTTATAATAGCCAAACAACATGAGCTGTCCAGTCTTCCTCCAAGATTACTGCTTCAAGTAGGAATAAATTTTGAGAAATACAAAGTCAGAAATTTTTTCTGCTTACCCTACATAACACAGTTTTTCCTTCATCATTCGGACAGTTTCAAAATCAGCTGAATGGTTAAATGCATATCCTCTAAGCAACATCAACTATGTAAAACAATCAAGAAAATACAATTACAAATCTAAAACTACAGTTTCATAAGCCATATTGGAGATTATTAAACAGAGCACATTGCACTCTAGCATAATAATGTACAAGACACTATTGCTTTAGCCTATTACATGATGCTTAATCTTACTTTTATCAGATATTTAGTGATATCACGTCCTGCTATGTCTAATCTTCTTGTTAAGTGAGGCAGAGCAAAACCTTCATATACTGGGCAGATATGAGTTACACCATCACCAGAATCAACCACAACTCCAGTTAAAAGACCTTAAAAGAACAGCAACATGATTAATATACAAAATGAATGGGATATGAAAATACAGATGAAAGTATATGTCTTTTGACAATGAGAAGACATGTATGCTAAAACCAGAATTAAAATCTCACCTTGGGCATATAATGTCAAAACTGCTTGAATGGCAATGTAAACACTATCAAATTGGTAATGTTCAAACATAACCTAAAGGAATAATAACACAGGGAAGATCATATAAATTGGACCACCTTGTCAACATAACCAACAGGTACAAAAAATAAAACAAATCAAAAATAAATTCATGAATTCAAAATGTGAGAATACTGATTGACATATTAGTATATACAAACATAATAGTTTTTAAAAATCAAGCCTAATCTATGGCTCTTGCACTTGAACAAGGCAGATTGTGAACTTAGTATGTCTGTAGAGATTTGACAAATGTTGATTAGGACTACATAGTTCAAGCTTCAGCACACAAGATTTGAGGAAACATCCAAATAATGTTTCGATTTCCCAGATGTTTTGTTGATCCAGTCAATTAGTTAAGTTATCAAGTCCAGATTTTCTCGGGACATTATTTTGGAACATTAATAGAGTTATATGGTATTTTCAATTAGAAGATTATATTGAGTAATTGGGCAGTCAAGCATAAACAATAACAAGATTAGACCTGTTAATTTTTATGATACAATCTAATTTAACTATTTACAACAAATGATTACCTCCACCATTTTTTCTCTGTTCTTCATGGGATTCATCGGTGGTTCGGTTAGCAAAACCTATAAATGTAGAAAGAATTTATTTGGTGGAACATGACAGGAAATGAAAGACACATAAACCCCACCTACAAACTTTCGAGGCAAACATTCTAAACTTTCTCTTCATTACCTTGCATTCACGGGGATCTATATTCAATTTCGACTCCCCAAACGTGTAGTCCCATACGTGCTTCATGTCGTCCCAGCTTCTGACGATACCATTATCCATGGGATAATTTACTTCGAGCATATATCTCAGCTGACTGGCTTCATCACCGACCATTAGATCCTGATAAGGCACCAGGAAGTTATCATTTTGACCATTTTCACGACACATTAAGACTTGTATTAAGCTTTGAAGACCACAAAAGCTCTTCAGTGTAAGCTCCTGCTACTCACCTTTACTTCAATATCTCCAACTTTTTGTGTCGACCGTATGATTGGTCTCCCAACCATCGACGGAAATATGTGAGCAGGGAAGTTGGATCCCGCATATCCACACTTTACAAACTGAAAAAGAAAGGGGTTTTATACACAATAATCCTAAAAGGATACATCTGTAATGTAGTTGAACATACCCCGGTTCCATTGTCACATACGATGACTTTTTTGCCGTTTGCGTCCATGGCGGATGGAAGCCGATAGACAAACAACTACTCTGCAGAATATCCAAGATGGCGGAATGCAACTTCCTCCTCCACCTTCTTATTTCGTCACGTGATGATGTAAACATTAACCCCTCCTCCAGCCTCGTTTCAATGTACCTCAAATAATTTTTAGCATTCGTGCACATTTTCGTACATCAAAAAATACATATTTACCTTTCTTTATTTCCGATTTTTACTGATATTAGTATCTGAAAATATCCTAGAATTCTTAAAACTATTTTGAAAAAGAGGATCTATATAAGAACTCCTAAATAATTACACAGGCACCTCAATACAAATAATTTGACGAGTCGCTCATTCTAGTAATATTTGGAAACTACTTCAAAATGTCCTTCAAAGTTATATTACTATTTTGATTTGGTGGCCACTCAAACGAGTTATATGCCTTTTAACTCCGGACCCATCAGGAAGTTGGTTGGCTACGCACCCCGTTCTCCATCTTTGACAATTGATGGAAATATAGGACTTTTCTTAGATGTTGTAACAGGCGCATATACTATTGACGGTATATACTATATACGATAGACTCAAACACTACGAAAAATGCAATTTATTGAACTTTCTTTTCAAAACAACACAAAATAGAGTGGATTTAGTCTCGCTGTTGAACAGGTTAAGATAGTATATGTACGTGCGCCTTCATTAGTTGTAACACATTCAAACACTCTATTTGTGAAAAGTATATTTCATAGCCTGAAAAATGTTTAATGGCTCAATAATAAATAAATTGGAATTCTACTTGAGTCACATTCTTCACTTTTACACTCCATTTAAAATTTGAATTAAGGTGCTACTCAAAATCCCTCAGTGAAGTTGGCAAATAATAAACAAGGGCATGTGTTGTGTTTGCGCTTCCTTGCCTAGCATGTAAATAGCCTGCGTAGCTGGCGCAGGGGCGACTTGGTTTTAACCAGCAACCGCAATACAATCACAACAACAAGCGCAAACACAAGCACATCTTCAAATGTGAATTTCTACCGAATAAAAACTTGACGCCAGCAGACATAAAAAGGAAAACGTTTGATTGCGCTTGCATTATTAGTTTTCAGCGTTGCATCTTGATCAAAACTCGCCTATTTCAAGTTAACTTAACCTTCGTCAAGGAACCTGGAAAGCTATATTACCATCAACGGGGAATTTATCCAAGCACGCATGAAACTTGGGATATCTGCACTTAAGAAAACGACCCGGCTTATAACGACTCCAACTAGAACCCATCCCCCCAACTTGAAGCCAGCTTTGCGAGTGCTTCAAAACGTCCAATCCGTACCGGTTGCGGGCGTAGAGG
This sequence comes from Heteractis magnifica, assembly GCA_011763375.2. NCBI lineage: Eukaryota > Metazoa > Cnidaria > Anthozoa > Actiniaria > Stichodactylidae > Heteractis > Heteractis magnifica. The sequence continues at coordinate 13,178 of JAADYU020064903.1, forward strand.
CCTGGGGAAAACATACAGTTGATCCAATAGCCGTTGATTTTGACTTTGGTAAAATAAACTGGATCTCGAAGCTCGGGAGGAAGGAATAAAAATCCAGACATGGTTGGCCATCCATTAATTTCGGTGTAAATATCAGGGCTGTGAAAGACTAAATATCCCTTGCGACTTTTTATTATTGTCCCATTTTCGTCCCATTTTGGTTTGGAGTAACCGTTTAAGTTGAATCCCTTTTGCCGGAAATAATCCTGAAACGTTCTGAGATAGGTCATATTTTGGGATAACAGCGACATATCTCCATCGAGATCCCAAGGAATGTAACCGCTAATCTTCACAGCACCCAAAACAGACCCTGCGTCGAGTTCGTAAAGAATATTATGTTCTACACAAAAATTCTGGAAGAAATGCATTGCTCTTCCATATTGTTCGAGACAGCAATAAGGCAAAAGAGCATATTTAGTCACGCTAGTTCGACACTTATATGAAATTTCTGGGCACGAAAAAGCATGCTTTATATCGCCTGGTAAAAGGATCCTGACGAACTGCCATTTTGCAGAGAAGAAACGCCATACTTCTTTTTCTCTCCGCTTGGTTTCAGCAGTTTGGTCGTTAGTTATATACATAGCGTCAGGACAGTTCATGGTCAGATACCCCGTATCCAGTACTCTTAAAAAGAAATCCTCAAACACGACTTCTTTGGGTAGTTTTTCTCCGAATTCAGCCGTTTTTAAGATTTCTGTTTTCGCCACAAATGGTCCCTCCAAGTCATCGCAGAACATACAAGATCGAGAAGAATAATGATAGCCTTCTTGATATTCCAGGACGTAATTCTTTTTGATTATTTGACGACAGCCGACCTTCCAATGTCCAGTCCAGTTACGAAACGACCCTCCCACCACCCCTACGTATTCCATTTCGCTTATCATACGAATTTGTCTCCGAACGCGCACGAACCACGTAAAATGAACCACATCCCGAGCAACCAGTGTGTACGGCGTGGTAACCTTGGAAACCAATTGATTCCAAATTTTGCCCATTTTACTACCTTCTTTAACAGTTATTGAAGTCACGTTAGGGTATTTTTCAGCCATTTCTTTGATTCTTGTGTTTTTTGGTGCTATATAGACCTGAACACCAGGATAAGTCTGGTTTATTCCGCGCAAAACAAGCCCAACCTGGTCTTCGTACGGTTCAGGATAGTCCACAGTATTGAGTACAATAGTTAGTACTTGAGGAAGGGGTTTTACATTAGAACAATTTTGTGTCACCCAACCGAATTGAAAAAATGGATAGCCCTTTTTTTCGCCGAGATATTCCTCAGGACATACGTCGAGCGTGTCGTTCGAGCTGCTAGGATAGTTCGGCTTCTCCAATTCGATGATTCTGCTGTGTCTGTAACCTCTGTCAAGGTCTTGCAAGATACCTTCCAGCTTGAGAAGCATATGTTCTGAAGGCTTTACGTTTTGGTCCAGGGAATTCTTCAGGTCTCGGTGTATTTCACTCAACTTCATGCTCAAGTCTCTCTTGAATGGTAACAGCTCTGTGTATCTTGGTGGGCAGGGGGGAGGGGTAGGGCAGTTCGCTCCCGCCGCTGGAAGTTCACAAACACAAGGAGGTGCAGTTTCGCATTTGGTGGGTGGACATGTCGGACAGGTAGATGACTGGCGAGAGAATTTCATAAATGTGGTATTCCATGACGGCATGCTCTCAAATATACCCCGGACTGACGGGAGCTTGACAGGAGAGCGAAAGGTGTCGGAGTCCAGGAGTAGAGAGGTGAATACCGTTACCAGGACAACGCATACACAGAAGAGAATGAACAATGATCGGCGACCATACGTTTTGTTTGGAGTAAGATTTGGCTGTTTCATATTGCAGTTAATCTAAAATCCGTGAAAAAACGAACATATGAGTAATAAATAATTTTCTAGCTGAAAAGCTACCATGTAAACCACGCGAATAATGTCACGTAATCTAAGCGACGAAGATCATGTAATTTTGAGAACAGTCAAACCGATTAAATACAAACTTTTGAAGAATACTGGTGGCTTAATTCTGATATCCAAATAGTTTTCCTTTTGCTCCGTTCTTTTTACTGGGCTACCTGTGGTAGACCAGTCTAAAAATGCGTCGCGTGTCTCCGTTTTTTTTTTTTTT
>JAADYU020065014.1:0-15319 GCA_011763375.2 Heteractis magnifica
CAACATGAAATCGAAAGATGAATGGTTTCCAAGGGGACAAAAAAAGACCACAAAAAAAAAAAAAAAAAAAAAAAAAAAACAACAAAAACAAAAAAAAAAAAAAAAAAAAAAAAAAAAAAAAAAAAAACGAGAAAGTTACTGTAATGCAAAAAGGTCTATTGTGGACCGAAGGACTGAATTAACCATGAAAACTCAAACTGTTACAAAGACAATTAAAGTAACACACTTTTATCTATCTACTTCTTTTCCTAGTTTGAGTTTTTGAGCGAGGCAGACACTATGAAGCACTTTTCACATGGCAACATCGTCCAGTTATTTGGCGTTTGTACCACTATTGAACCCATCTATATCGTCATGGAATTAATGATTCACGGTATGTACAACACTTGGATGTCAGTGCCCCATTTTGAGGCCGCGACACAATTTTTGTCCCTCTTTTGCCCGAATCTAGACTGCGTGCAGATCTTTCCTTACCCCTTCCTGCCGCGGGAAGAAACAAACCGCTATACGCATACAGACTAGCCTGAGTCCAAACTGGTTCGTGTCGTCAGGTTACGCTTTCCACGCGCAAGATGAAAGTTTCTCAGGGAATAGAGCGTTTTCCCAAGGTTGCGTGCGCATCCAAAACTGAAAAACGAAAATTAAGTAAAAATTGAGAAGCCAATTTGATATTTAAAGAGGAGAATAATCAAAGTTATAAATTCTTATTGAAAAATTTCATAGAAATGTATGTTAATTCTCATCATAAAGCTCCTGTTCCGGTGTCGTCCGCACGTCAAGTTTCTTGGATTTGTATGAGTGCACAACCTTGAGAAAAAGGTTTATTGTTTTCTAGCCAGGGCAGTGTGTTGCTATCTCAACATACAAAAGAAAAGCCTGTAGACCCTTGTATCAGGGATGGCGGAGACTTGGCGGGGGGCTGAAGTCCCATTACTTTTTACGAGAATGACGTACATGCTCTATTATGGCACAACAAAAATAGCAAAAAATATAACCGATTACAGCGGGTTGAGAAACCCGCTAGAACCGAACCCGCTCTAACGGGCTGATGGTAAATCCGTTACAGTGTGTTCGGTTCTGGTATGCTACTTGGAATATTGTTCGAGTTCTCAATCCGTACTTTTGGCTCTAGTGGGTTATTTAAGCCGCTCTAACTGGTTGGTCGCCAAGTATGCTACTTAGATCTTTGAGAATTCTCAAGTGCTTCTAACTGGTTGACGGTCAACTGGTAAGAGCGCGGTTCTTAGTGGGTTTTTGAACCAGCTATAACCGGTTGGTCGCCAAGTATATTACTTGGACTTTTTCGTGTTCTCAAGCTGTTTTGACGGGCTGACGGTCAACCCATTAGAGCGATTTCGGCTCTACCAGGTTTCTCAACCCGCTCTAACCGATTACACTATTTGCCATTTTTAAGCCCATGGCAAGCCCTAAGGATTTACTAAGCTACCGCTCCCCCCCCTTTCAAGCTAGAACCCCCCCCCCCCCCTTTCAAAATTGCCCCGCCATCCCTGTGTATTCCTTTTCTCTGGAATATAACGTTGTTATTTATAAATTTCAGGAGGATTGTTTTTTCTTTCATTTTAGGGGATTTAAAAAGTTTTCTTCTAGCGCGGCGGCGGTTAATTGACCAACATGGCACACCAGAGGTATATATGATTCTTTTCTCTTCTTGTTCTGCCGGTATTAATAACGCGCGCACTAGAGCGGTTTCCTAATGAAAGGGAAACATACGGTTCTGTCTTACAGCACGCACGGTGCAGTTCGCACTAACAATGAAATGGCTTCCCATTGTTTTCACGTGAATCACAGTTACGGCTACGGCTACGGTTCAGGCACAGCTACAGCACCGCTACAAATTTGCCGTAACAGTTTCCACTCATACGGAATGCGCTCTAACATTCTGTTCTTCCCATCCTTGACAGGCAGAGGAAGTCACACCAAGAAACCTTACCAAGATGGCGCTGGATATCGCTTGCGGGCTTCAGTACTTAGCACAGCTGAAATACGTACACAGGTATGTTGAATATGAAAGTCAAGTCTCAATAAAATAATTGTTAGGACGAACGTTTGGACAAACGGAGCCGCCCCCCTCCCCCTGATGAAATATACGAACTTCACTTTAACTCCGGGACAAGGGGGCTTGGCATACCAGTCCTCACAATAATTTGCAGCATCAACGTCACCGCATGTAGAGTCCGTTACAACGCAAAGTACATTCATGGTAACCCGTGAGCAATCCACAGAGGATCTAAAAAGACACCAACAATCACTCAAGACAACTTCTACAAAATCAAAAATGGAAAGCATCGATGCATCTCTACCGCCTGACCTAGCCTTATACTGTTGATAATTCAGACGAGAGATAAGGGAGCAAGTTCATGACTCGACGCATTACGAATAGGCCCCTTGCAGCACGTCGGAATGCAGCTGAATTTGGTGGGTAAGACAAAAGAATCTCAACTCCAGAGAACCAGAAACCTATTGTCTTGCCTTCCAAATTCAGCTGCATTCCGACGTGCTGCAAGGGGCCTATTGAAGAGCAAGGTCTGGCTCTCAACGAAAGGGAGTTAAGGGACTCTTTGTGTATACGTTACAATCTGCCTTTGCCTGATTTACCAAGCCACTGTGCATGCGGTGACAACGTTACAATTGGCCACGCCCTTTCGTGTAAAAAGGGGAGAATTTGTAGCTCAGAGGCATGATGGTATACCTGATCTATTGAATTCACTAATCAATAAAGTTTGTAAAAATGTTGAAGCTGAGCCACACCTCCTACCACTCTACAATGAAAGATTTGATCTCAGATCTGCTATCACAAGTCCTGACGCAAGACTAGATATCAAGGAAGGAGGGTTCTAGACACGAGTAGTTACAAGCATTTTTTGATGTTAGAGGTGACGCACGTTAATTCCAAGTGTAACCAGAACAAGCCATTGTCTACGATATTCAAAGAACACGAGAACGAGAAGAAGAGGAAATATCAACAGCGAATACTGAATGTCGAAATGGGGTCGTTCACACCTTTGGTCTTTGGTACAAACGGCGGAATGGGTGCCGAATGCCAGTTCTTTTTGAAAACCCTAACCGAGAAACTCTCAAGAAAGAATGGGGATTTGTATGCTGCAGTGATGACGTGGCTGAGGACTCACTTGTCTTTTGACATTCTAAAATCAGTACACATGAGTATAAGAGGAACCCGCACGCCTTTCCACAGGGACAATGACATTTTAGATTATTTCAATTCGGACATTAATTTAGCTAATACATTTGTTAGAATTTTTAATTAGAATTTTATCTTACACATTTTATATTCCGACCTTTGCCTTTTTTCCATATTTTATATACACCTATTTCAAAAATCGTTGTCGCAGCCGAAGCAACAGTCAACACTCCAAGACCGCAAAGGATTTCGGTAATTTTTCTCATAAATCATGTTTATAGTACTAGTATTTTCCAAAATATTCGGTTTAACACTTGAGCTACTACTGCAACTTGCCAGAAATATGTGTCACGAACGCATGCAACCAAAATGTGCTCTAGATGAATTAATTTTGAGAAAAATTACCGAAATCCCTTTGCAGTCTTGGAGTGTTGACTGTTGCCTTCAGCTGCGACAACAATTTTTGAAATAGGTGTATATATATTTTAAGGTTGTTAATAAAGTTTTTTTCTAGTGTCTAAATGATTGTTAGGAATAAGTAAAACATAAGAACGATTTTTTCCGACTTTTACTTCCTTGTATCCCATGTCTGCATGAAAAATTGGTTTGAAACAATGGACCGTTGTATTTACGTCCTCTAAGAACCCTCCCCGGTTGAGGACATCAGGAAATCCTGGTGGTATATGAATGGAAACTCTGGGGTTGTAGGGTGGCAACTGTGAGTGTAGATTCTGGGGTTCAGGTAGAAAATACGAGGAAATCTTAATGGTGTGTCAGAAATGAACAGTGAAACATAACGCACGTAGGAATCCTGGAACTTTTTGCCTGACCATTTTCTAGTAAAGGGTCGAGGGGAAATCTTCATCCTGCGGTACTAAGAATATATACAATAGTAGAATGGAATGACGAACGGACCCATAAAAGCACGAAGCTGTATCTTGCGTTTACGCTTTTTTCTTGTGCACCATGAGTCCCTACACAATCGAAAAAAACATTTTTTGTTAGCTTGGTTTTTGCGGCTTGTATCTTGACATAAAACTTTATTATCTATGTTTTTGTTTGTATTTTCTCGTTGTCATTCCTTATAGAGACCTTGCCCTTCGCAACTGCATGGTTGGTCTTGGTAACATCATTAAGATTGGAGACTTTGGACTGGCAAGACAATTAAACCTTAAAGACTATTACCGCTTTGAGCGAAAAGGTGAGCCTTGATTGCCTTATTGTATGTAACATGAATATATACTTCAAGTTACGAGTCCTTGCAAGTCACGTGGTTTAGTACTAGATTGAAAATTTCACTCAAATTTCAACGCGGGAGTTTCTTGGACACCGACCAGGAGCGACTAGCAATCTCGAGGGCGACTTTAGGGGAGTGTGGTGACAGGAAAGTGGCCTTCCAGACTCACATTATGTGCCCCATTCATTCGCGAATGCTACAGGTGCACCCTCCCCTACTCTCGTCCCTGAATCTAGTAAAAATATTAATGCATGCAAAACGTCTTACACTAGTTTTAGTGGAGTTAGAACCGCATATATTATAGACCTTTGGTGGAGTGAGAAGTATTTGAACTTGTTTGAATCATCCTGAGGTGAAACAAGAAACAAGAATTGGGCGTTGAAATGTGTTCTTGCATTTGAATTGTTCAATCAGGACCAATCATGTCCTCCTAAATAAAAGATCTATTTCAAAATGGTTGTGGTTGCCAAAAGAGTAAAGGGACAGCAGATAAGGTCATTCCAAAACTATCTTAGGGACAAACGATGCAAACAACAATAACTAAAAGTGTTTAAAAAGGTTTTTTGCTTCTTTTGGTCAGCGGAATGTCTTAATATTAACATAATGTTGTTATGTTGGCGTAGAGGCAGATCTTGGAATGACATATCTATTAAGTCGCTTGTCGAGGAAAATCAAGTTCCATTCAAAGAAATTCAAATTTTCAATTGAGATGATTTTAATTTGTCTTTTCTGCAGCTGCTTTACCCATCAGATGGATGGCTCCAGAAGCAATATCCGAGGGTTTATTCACTACTCAATCTGATGTCTGGTCTTACGGCATTACCTTGTGGGAGCTGGCTACATTTGGTGGTTTTCCTTACCAAGGTGTCTCGAACCAGGACGTTCTGGAATACGTCAAGGAAGGAAACACATTGAGGATTCCTGCAAGAAGTTCTGAGGCCATGTAAGTCACGTGATGACAAAAGCCAATCATGTGCGGGAATAAGATTTTGAAATACCTTGTTGTTCGACTTCAGAGCCTTGTACTTGTTGCGCATGCATGCTAAAGGAGCTCCTCTTGCACAGAATAAGTGTTAGGCTCTTGGGACGAAAGAAAATGCTTATGATGAGACCTGAAAGGGCATGGATCGTGTTTCCGTTCCTGTACTTTTGACTAGTTTTCCAAAATTCAATGGTGTGTTATTTTCATTGCATTCGGCGCGGTCTAACATTTTATACTTTTGTGTGACCAATTGTTTCTTTACTGTGAAAGAATGAGCCTTATTCTTAAAGCTCCAGACGAAGGAGAAAAAAAAAATTAAAGGAGGAATTTGAAAGCAAAATTTGATACTTTCGTCGCATGGTATAGCAAGGATACCGCAGCATCGTGCGCAAATTACCATGAAAGTTTCTAGTTTTTACCAGAGAGGCGGAGAACGCGGAGAAAAACCTTCAATGGGCAGAAGAGAACCAACAAAGAATTCTGCTTACATGTAGCCTGCGTAGTGGCGCGAGGGGTTTGGCGCGGGGGAAAGACTATAAGCCTCTCGCGCCGCTACGCAGACTAATAGCATGTGATGAATAGTAGGTCTGAATAATTGAACCACAGTGGTGCAGAGGGACGGGTGGCTCATACTACTCATGATTCCCTAACAAAGCACGAAGACTCCTTCCAATCAGCATAAATACTATGCGAGTACGCCCAAGCTTACACTCTTGTCTCAGCTCGTGTCACTCACAACTTCATTACTGATCACAATTTTTTTTTTTTTTTTTCAGGACTTCATTACTAAGAATTTGTTGGCGCTTCGATTATCTTGATCGACCAACACCGTACAGAATCGTACAGATCCTGACCGAAAACCCAGAACTAGTCCGCGCATGCGTAGAGGTACCTTCCTCCACCGTAACAGACGACTGCGTCGGTAAATTTAATGCACCGAGATCTAGTGCGCATGCGCGAAATAGATCGAGGTCGACGTCTGTTAGCTCTCAGATGTCGGAACGGATACGAACGAGTAGTCTGTTAAAAGGATCTTCTGTCTCGTCCAAGCAAAATATAGCAATCAGCAGCCTTGGAATTCACAGTCCTGGGACCAAAAGAAAGAATTCTGAGGTGGTTGAGCGAAAAACATCTTTCTTCTTTAGGTTGTAATAGGCCCTTGGCAGCAAACAGTCACATGATGGTATGTCACTTCAACAGCGAATGAATTAAGCTTGGGGGAGGCTCCACTGGATGGCAAACAAACTTAGTATCTTAAGATCAAAAACATGTTATAAGGAAAGAGCAGTATTTAAAAAAAGTTTTTACTAAAGGCATTAGAAATCTAGTGACATTTGTTTTGAATAACTGAAATAGGGTTTTTGCCATCTAGTTACAGTCACGTGATTATTTGCTGCAAAGCGACTATTCAATCTCGTTTCCATAGCCGCTATTTCTTACTGCGCATGCTCGAAGAAATATATTGGCTCTGGAAAGCTCCAAACTGGAAGACACAGAATCTAGGTATTCATGTGTAGTAGGGCTTAGATGAAAACAATATGGTTTGAACGTCTAACTCCAACTGTTTCCATTACGATAGACCGTGATAACTATTGCAACGTTTTCGCTGAATTTCTTTGAACTGAGACACTGAAGTATTGGTACGAAATCAGCCAATCACATGCAATCGGTATCGTCGTCTATTGTGGCGGTTAAAGTTTTCTTTTAGCACAAAATATTGGAGTTTTCCAGAGCCAAGATATTTCGACAAGCACGAATAGTAAGAAAGAGCGGCTCTAGGGACGAGATTGATCGTAATTCATATAGTTGTCAACATGTTACACCTTGTTTCTAGCCATTTTTCTCTCCCGCTGGTAGGGAAGTAAAAAACTCCTGTGGACGAGGGTGAACAATTTTGTAATTAGAAACTATGAAACCAGCATTCATTTGTACCTAGATTTATGTGCTGTGAACTATTTTGAACGACATTAAATGTCATTAATCTTACGATGAATTTAAGATTCACCATTGTAATGATTGCAAAAAGACGCCCGAGAATCGATATCAACAGTCAACCGAGCAACCGAAACATCTCCAGACGCGCTTTCGTTTTAGCTTCCGTCAATCATCTTTTCAACGGTCTAAGTTAACGGAAGCTAAAACTCCCATATATTTCGAAGTTGACAAGGTCCTTGAAAACCGGCGTAAAAACGCCTTTTGAAGACTAATCCACATAATCCATTCAAGGCCAGAAAGTTTGCGCTTCAAATGAGCACGAATGATAAAGTTACAAGTTAGCAAACACAGCTTGATCCCATCCCCTTTCGCAGAATACTTTGATAGCTCATTTCTGGATTGATTCTAGCTTACAATATATATATTTTTAAATGAAAATGTTAGATTATCTACACTGACGTTATACCCCCAACACACTTAAGGTAAATATAAAAAGTGATGGATTTTGTAGGATCGAAGTTTGCCGCTATGCAAATAATCATCCAAAGCATCTCGCGCTGTCATGCACGGTACAATAATAATATGATAAAAAGGAAAATTTCAAGAAACGAAGATTAATTATCTGTTGGATCTTATATAAGTCTGCCATAACCATTCCACTATTTCTTAACCATTTTCACCCATCATACCTTTTGAAAAATTTCAAAGTTTATAATTCTTCCTTTTTTCCTGTCTCTGCGTAATTTATTTTTGACTGATTCGCAACGAAATCGACCTTAAATCACTACACTTTAGATTTAATAGTTTATAATCAATTTTGTTATCCCCACTCCCTAATACCATTCCTTAATTAAGGTGGCTGGCTACTATTGAATCGAGTTTCTGAGCCCACAAGCATGCGCGCGCATAATTTCCACCGAATTACCATGGTAACCTTCGGGATTTTATTGAAAAAGATTGAAGAACCTTACCTGTTTTCAACTTTAAGAAGGTAAAAACCTCAAGTTTTGCACGGAACCATATACTTTTTTATGTGCTTATTTGAAAAAGCTCCTAAAAACTATGTCCAATCTCGTTCCCAGAGCCGTTATTTCTTACTACGCATGCTCGACGAAATATCTTGGCTCTGGAAAACTCCAATATTTCTTGTTCTTTGATTGGCTATTAGAAAGAAATCGGAAGTAAGAACATTCATTAAAAATAAACTCTCCTAATAAAATCTCCTAACCGTCACGATAGGCCGTGAGAACGATCACGTGATTTGCTCAGATTTCGTATCAAATATTTTCATTGTTTTAGCTCAAACAAATTCAGCCAATCAATGCGATCATTCTCACAGTCTGTCATTTGGAGTTAGACGTTTTCATCTAAGCCCTACTGCGCATGACTACCCAGATTCTGGGTCTTCCGGTTTGGAGTTTTCCAGAGCCAAGATATTTCGTCGAGCATGCGTAGTAAGAAATAACGGCTCTGGGAACGAGATTGAACTATGTCATATCAAAATTTTTCAAAAAGTTAAATATCAGAACTTAGGAAAAAGTGAAGTTTTGTACGAATTTCTGTTCAATTTCATGGGACTTTTTCCGGGCACTTGCTGAACAAAATATGCCAAATTCAGGTATTTTCATCTCCTTATCTTAAAGTTATTTATGTCATGCTGTAGAATTATATAGATTATCAGTTAACATCTGTACAAATATTGCTTTCGTACATCTATTATCTTTTGAGCTTTAATTTTTGTCCTACTCGCTTCGGTTAACGAGATTTTCGCTTCCAAAACTTATAAACACCCATCTATTAAAGCTTGATTATCTCAAAAACTAGTTCGGGACACCCTATACACCGAATGCCAATATGGCGCCCAATTAAAATTGCTATTGTTCTGGACTCACTAGCCTCGTGTTCAAGTGGAAACACAAAAGCGTTTTCACATGTATGAGAGGCTAGTGAGTTCAGAACAATAGCAATTCTAATTGGACGCCATATTGGCATTCGGTGTATTTTTCTGTTCATATTTGAAATCCGTTAAAAACGATAATTTAAAAAAGTTGAATATAAAATCCAACAGTAATCTTACCCATCATGCCCTACGGTATGCAAGTGAGCGAGAACAAGATGGCGGCTTGACAAGAGGAAGTTTGTGAATCACTCAAGAATTCTCCGATGTTTTCCTCCGTAAGTATTGCCCAAGTACTCAAGAATACAATCTAAATTTTATATTTACCTTTTTATTTAGCATCCAGTAAGTCTTTAATGCTTTGTTCTTTTCAAATTTTGTTGGAAATCACACGTTGAACCTCTAGTTTGAATCGCTGTGCAAACGAGGCTTCAAGGCTTCCACAAACAAACTGTGTTAGGAATCTCTAGGGAATTCATTCTTGACTAAAGATTTCAAACTTATTATTTTAACTTCCTAGGGAGTGTTTTATGGACTTAGATTTTTTGGTGCTAAGAGTATAATATTCAATGCAGCAAGTCTACATGTCTATTATTTAACGAAATGCCATGGGCTTCCACAGACTAGACTGTTTGTTATCAACAACTATTTAGCTTAACAAAAATTACTGCTTCGTCTACGTAAAATATTATTTAATATTCAGAGCTTTCGGGTCTTTGACCCATCATCATGTCGATTATAAAAAGTCACAGATCAATAACCGAAAAGCCAGTCTGTGAAAGAAGTTATCGATGACAAATTGTGAAAGTACAAGTTATCATCGACAAATCAGTTTTTCTTATCAAAATGGAAAACTTATTTAGATCAATAACAATTGCTATTTTTTGTCAACAACTTGTTTTTCCAATCTGTGAACTGCTTCAGTGATGTTTATCAGTGGTTTATACATGTAGATGTTAAAACCAAAATGGCAGGTGCTTTCTCTGGAATTTTAGTCCATATTTCTTGGATGCTTCAAATTAAGGTGGCTGGCTACTACTGAATCCAGTTTTTGAGCCCATAAGCTTGCACGCGCATAATCACCACTGAGTTACCATGGTAATCTTCAAAATTTTACTGAAAAAGACTGAAGAATCATGCATGTTTTGAACTTCAAGAGGGCAAAACCCTCAAATTTTGCACAGGACCCTATACTTTTTACTTATTTGTAAAAGCTCCTAAAATTCTATGGGGCCATTCCATTTTAGAACACTCAAAATGTCAAAATTTAAAACCTTTCAAATTTAACAACTGTGTTAGGAATCTCTAGGGAATTCATTCTTGACTAAAGATTTCAAACTTATTATTTTAACCTCAGTTCCTTTCAAATTTAACCCGATCATGGGTTTTTATAAAGAAGATGCCTTTAATTGTTCAAAAAAATATTTTCTAAGAAGTCACTCTGTAGTACTTGGCAAGTGGAGCCTTTTGATTTTCAACCAACAAAATGCTTTAAAAAATAGCTGAAAACTGTAAGTTTTGAAAATATTATACTGGCACACTTTTATCACTAAAATCTGAAAAGGGGAACAAAACTACGTATAGCTGCCAAAATGAAGAGTACAAATACCTAATGGTCTGGTACAGCTCTTTTTGATATTTGATATGCAGTTTCTGGTATTCGTCAGTCCTAATGACTAGTTAAAGTTAGCTTATAATGAGTTTTACTAGGTGTTTTAATCTGACACCCACCTTTCAAGAACAATGCTGTGATTGGCCCAGTCTTTTGGTACAGTAGGACAAGTTAAACCATCTTGCTAGGTAGTCTAACTTTGGCGTTATTTCTGGTGGTTTATTTAAGCTAGTCCAAATTATCCTAGTGAAAACACAGCCATTAGATGCTTGCTAATGAGCAAATTAGAATGATATAATTTTGAAACTAAATAACTGATATTTTCAATGTTTTTGATAAATAAACTAGTGTTTAACCGTTCAGAGATGTATAGCACACCTTATGTAGTAAGTAAAGAGCAGCTACCAGTAAGGAATTTTAGAGAATATGTGGCAATCTCCCATACTGGTTAAGTAGTACCACAGTACCCACTTGCCTTTTTTCCCATGTGGCTAAAAATTGTCTAGTATAATATTAAAGAAGATAAAAAGGCTGAATTATACATAAGAATTGCAGATCTGGGAATTACACACAGACTTTTTTTTAATCATGAACATACTAGTTAAGGGCAATTCCTAATGAGACATTGAAAAAAGGCATTTTTTAATATGAAGAATATCTTGGTAAATCTAATGTAATTTGAAAGCTTAATAACTATATTCTTTGAAATTTATGAAATATAGTCAGTTCTGACCACGCCCATTCTAATGTAATTTGAAAGCTTAATAACTATATTCTTTGAAATTTATGAAATATAATCAGTTGAATGAATGAATGAATGAATGCTTAAAAGAACAAGTTTTGCATTTTGCCATCAAAACATAACCTTTATCTCTATCTTTCAGGTGGTAATGAAAACTAGCAAAACTGCTTGATCCCTTCTTCAAAAAAAATGATTTAATTTCTGTTGTGGACATTACGTAATGTCCACAACGTTTGGACATTTAAGTTTAATTTTTGAAAAAACTAAGAGCTACATTCCAAAGTTGTTTAGGGTGCTCTGTTAGCTTGATAAAAGGATTATTTTAGAATGGATACTGTTTATATATTGCTTTTGGTTATTCAGAAATTTTGGTCTGAAGTTTGTTGTGGACATTACGTTATTCTTTGGTTCACAAAAATCAAATGTTTTCCCTCATTTTTCCAGATGAGTAAAATCTAAGTACTGGAACTTAATTTAAGGATCTTTTAGTTATAATATATAAAGATTATAACATATCTAAAAATAATTGAAATGCAACAGAGATAAATGTAATTGTCTATTTGTAATCAGGCAAACAAACAGTTCTCAAAATGAGATTATAGCATTCAAATATTGCAGTCTTAATCAATAATCAAAGTCACCAAACAATGTTTGATATACATACTGCGCTTTTCGGTTGAGCTTGGAACGGCTAGAGTTTTATCCATTAGTTTCAACGTGCAAATAATATACTTATGATGTCATAACATCATGTTGTCAAGGTCAGGCCTGCATGTTGTTAGGCAGTTAGCCGAAAAAACACGAATTACAAATGGAGAGGATAAGTAATAAGGGAAGAAGTTACCTAAAAGGCTATGCTCTTGGAAATGATCTTCGGAAACTTATTATTGATGATATATTACAAAATGGTGGAGATCAATTATCAGGTTATTTTCCTGGCCATTTTAGAAATGTCGCTGATAAGTTCAAAGTTAGTAACACCACTGTTAAAGATATTTGGACTAACTTTATCCGTACAAACAATATAAATCCAGTTCTGAAGAAAGGAGGAAATCCGAGTCATTTAACAGATGGAGATTTACAGTTGACCCTTGTGATGGCAAATCCTACCATAACGCAGAAGGAAATTCTATCCAATCTAGAACAATTTGGAGACATTTTTGGCGGGACTTCAATTTCGGCGATCTCGAAAGCACTACACGATCGCATGCCTTCTGGAAAGAAATATTCCCACAAAAAAGTTTCAAACGCAGCAGAAGAAAGATTTTCTCAAACAAACATGATATACACACAATTGTTTATAAACTACCTCCATTGAAACTGAAATTCTTCGATGAAGCCGGCCTCAAAGTTCTGGATGGATTTAAACGGTCTCACGGCTTCGCTCCCATAGGAGAGAGATGTGTGGAAATTATTCGTTACTATGAATCACCCAATATTACGCTTAATCTTCTGGCAGGAATAGAGGGAATAAAGTACACAAACATTGTTCACAGGTCAGCAGATACGGTGGATTTCTTACAATTCTGGGGTGAAGCGGCACTAGCGGGAGACATTGTAATTGGGAGACCTGTCCTCGAAGTTGGAGATGTGATTGTTATGGATAGTTGTCCCACCACCACTTAGGTGGTCAGATTTTAAGTGATTTCCTTGAGGAACTAGGGGTAGAATTAGTTTATACACCTACATATTCACCTGATTTTAATCCAGTTGAATTTGTTTTCTCGAAAATGAGGAGTGACATGTGCTACTGCTTCCATGATGTGGTCCAGGAAAACTTCAAATTATCTGTGTATGAAGTGCTTCAAACTGTTAGTGCGAGTGATATGGAAGGATATTATTGAGCTACCTTGTATATTTAGCTTGAGTCATGCCTGACAAAGCACACCAATCATTCTTGTCAACAGCAGCTTTGTTATCTTACTACATGCAACTTGTTGCTTTACATGTAAACTGATAATTTTACTTCAAATGAGAACTTGAGTTGAACATTCTTAGCCAGATAAACTTTATATAACTCCACACAATCATCGACTCATGCAGTGACTCTAATTACAATGTCAACAAAGTGCAGAAATATTTCTGTTTTGCTGTGCGAGCATTTCTAAATACAACAGATAAACAAATTATGCAAAGTCAAATGTTCACATTAAACTAAGCTTTCAAGCATTTTCGTTCTTTGAACATCAATAAATGTACATAAAGTTTCTATTCTAATTGCTTTGCAGCGGCTAGAGCCAGAATGTCAAATTTTTTTGTTGTTGTTGTTTGTTTTCTTACAAAGCTTGGAAATTGTCTGGCTGTGTACGTGTGCTACTTGAAGCTGCTGTCTCCGGTGTGGCGAGTGTTCCGGCTTTGTTTTGATTGTTGTGCTGTCGATGATTTAAGTCCTTTAGTTGTAGTGATCTAGCAAAGTAAAAATTTTGTTCCTCCTGCAAAGACACAAATTTCGACGGTATAATTGCAGTGAAGCTTGTGTAATGTTGCGACGGTCTTGTGTTGACTTCATTCGTACTAGCAATATCAAGATTTGAAGATGTTGGGAAAATAACTCCACAATTATCTTGTAAAATTTCTTTGTAGGGATTTGAGCTGGGTGGTAGTTTACCTTCAGGATGACTGTGAGATTCACTTGACTGCAAATCATTCAAAAGGCCAGGAATTTCTGATATCTTTTTTCCAATATTGCTGCATGTTTATTTATTAGCATCCAGTTCTTGCAACCATTATTTATATATAACGATTATATTCTGCTCGATTTTACTTGAAAAAGAATCATTGATCTTGTGGTAGGCCATCTTTTTCTTTCTGTAGTTTTCCTGGAGTTTATTCAAACTAGTGACTTCAGATGCTATATCACTTTCCAGCTTTGTTTCTGCAGTAACCCACAATCTTTTGCACTCATGCAATGTCCCAAATCACAGTTTCTTTTGGTGTGACCTTCTCTAAGGTGACATTTACCACAAACTTGAAGGCTTCCGCTGTTGTTTTCTTTTGCCTCCATCAACAATTTCTCCACGTCATTTAATTTGGCTCTCTTTGCTTCGATATTTTTTGTAGTTTTCTGAATGTCTTGTTGATCATGCTCTTGTTGATGATGGTCTTGTTGATCATGTTGAGAACTGTTTCAGAATCAACCAACTGTAGAATCTTCTCGAAGTTTAGCTTCATCTCTTTCTCTATTATCTTTCTTCCTCTCTTCGAGAGAACAGCTCCATTAAGCTCCATCTGGGGCGTTGATAGCTTATTCATCGGCGCAATTCGACTTTTGGCCATGATAAGTTGACAACAGAAGCTTCTGTCTTCGAGTTTCCATCGAGCGTAGGCAGTAAAACCATAAGCTAGGTCGCTTCCATTGCTTAGAATAACGAGCCATGGACGTCCAGTAGCATTTGCAGGACGAACACAATGATTCAAATTCAGTTGCTCCAGTTAAAACATATCACTGAAAAACTGGAGCCATTTATCATGCAGACAATCAGGAAGGGTCTTGTCCCAACCTAAGTTCAGAGACCATGTCTCTCTTAGATAGATCTTACCTATCAGTGTGAATGGACACATCAGTCCTAATGGATCATAGATCTTCATAACCTGACCGAGTACCATTCTCTTGGTGGGTGCTTCTGGTATTTCTTTAGGCACATCAGCTGTACACAGGCTTGGAGCTACATGCTGTGAGTTTAAGTCGACTTTGTAGACGATGGTGTCTTTGACTGCATTCCATCCTGTACCAAGAACTTGTAGGACTCCTGTT
>JAADYU020065125.1:0-15312 GCA_011763375.2 Heteractis magnifica
ATATTTTTGCTAAATTTAAAATTTCAAAATTAAATTGCCACTTGTTGTGTCTAAACTGCAGCCATCTGAAACTTTAGAGTCACACCTTAATGAAAATGGTTATAACAAACTGAGGTCAAAATACAGTACTAAGTATGGTGGAGTGGGGGGTGGATTGTATGGGGTGTAAAAAATCCTAACCCTCCATCCTATGCCTAAAAATGTGAAGAGTCCTATCTCTTAAGGAGGCTTGAAATGGTTTATGAAATGGCATACACTAACAAAAAATGGTCTGGAAAAACTTTATCTGGCTAATGTAGGACAGGAAGTAGACCCAAAAGACTGAAGACCATGAAGTAAAGATTAGAATGAAATTGAAAATATGACGTGGACGTTGCTATGACAACGATAGAACACTTCAAATGTGAGCAAAGTTTTTCGTTCAAAAAATCATAACTCAAAAACAACACTGCAAAAATCATTTAAAGTGGGCTTATTTTAACTTCATGATCCAATCTTTAATTTGAAAGAAAAAGAAAAAATTCTGTAGGAGGAAATTCTTAAAAATCAATGAAGTTTATTAATTTAGAATGTTCCCTTGTACTGGATTTTTAAATTCTTTCTTAGCACTTATGAACCCTAAAGTTAAAACCACATGCAAATTTTAAAGAAATTTTAAAAAGTCCTTTTTAAGTTATTTTAATGTAAATATGAGGTTTTTGGGCACAAAATTTTGATTTTGCAAGTTCAAATGATTTTGTCCACATTATTAAGAGGGCATGCACAAAAACCATTTGGAGCCTCCTTAATACAGATTTAACAAAAACGTAATAATAAAAAAAGATAATGAAAAATAATGACTGCCCCTTTGACCAATCTGAAATACACTTGACCCCATGAATGACAGGTTCCAAGCAAGCTTGCCAGGAATACATTATAAACAGACTGAGGTATTTAAACCCTCCCTAGCACAAGTAGGCAGCTCCCCCTCTTTTTCATGGTATTTGGTCCCATAACCCCATTAAAGAAATTTCAGATGCTTTATCAGTTCCAGAAAGTTTTCAGGTCTTAAAAGTTTTATTGCATTAGGCTTTTCAATAAGATGTAAAGATGGTGTCTTCTCAAGCTAGATTAGATGAATGAGTTGACAGAATAAAAGCAAACTAAAATTTGCCACAAATCCCAAGTAAACACTGTTCAATTTCTAGGTACTGTCTTCTATTGAAAGCAATGGTTTGATACTGAATTCATCATATAAAGCATGCATTAAAATATTGGTTGAAAGGAAAGTAATTTGGATACGTTTGTTGGGTCTAGGCTTGCCTTTGCACATGGAGCTTTTCTACAAACACTGTGCAATTATGGCCTCTATATCTCTCCAACCCACAGAATGGATCTTCAAGGTTGTGAGGAGGTTATATTCAAGCTTTTTGGGGATGTTCTAGTTTCGATTCACCTTTGTCGTAAGGAGAAGAGGGTTTTTCAATTTAATTTCATAGGAGTGCAAAACATGGCATCGACTTACTTCACGACTTTCAACATACCACAAAACTGACATGGCATTCCCATTGATTTTTTTTAAATCCTCCAATCACAATACATAGTTGCAGTTTACATGTAAAGTATGGCACAGCTACAAATTTGCTGTATTACTTCCCACTCATACCAAATTTGTTCTACAATAACAGTAATACAAATTACATCCTAAATTATGTACAGATGTCTTATATATTTTGCCATTTTTCATAAAAATAACCAAAACAAATCAAATTGATCAGATAAAGTCTATTATTCAATAACAAATAATGATGCTTAAACTGCAAGTGTCTGAATACTACTGTTGTGGTACCTTTGTTTTTGCAAAGTCAACAAATTATATAAAAAATTAGTCCATTTATTCTTCAGCATTAGCATGGTTGCTCTCTTCTTTTACTTGTGCTTGTGGTTTGTTGTCAAACTGTTTCATTGCATGGTCTGAGGTTGCTAGCTTTTTTCTGGCCTCTCCTTTTCTCCAAAGGATTATTTCCTGTTTTTTAGAAAGAGGAATTGAATCTTTAGGGGTTGAATCATTAGACAATAATAATAGATACTGAGATTAGAATGAATAATTGTGTTTCAACAAGCAATATGTTTATTGGAAAAAATTTACCAAGCACAAACATTTAATACTTTGATATTGAGATTGTTAGAGAAATTATGCATCACATATTTTCTACCCCCAAACGGAAAATATGATTGTGTTTTTAATTATTATTTTCCTGCTTATTCCTTTAGCCATTTAAATATTTTCCTAAAGAAGACAAATATTCAATATTCAATGATTTTAATTGTCTTCTACTTGAAAATTTATGGACTCAAAATGTATTGGATGAAATTGTCCATAGTTTTCAGTTAAAAAAAGTGCTTGAACATAGACCTTATGTAATAATGGCTGCTGTTAATTTGCATAAACCAAAAGCTTAATAAATTGAGAAAATATTTTGTCTTCACATGAAAGACCATCAGTGAATTAGATGTGCACAGTTTCAAAGAATAATATAATAAATCGTTGCAGAGTTATAAGCATTAAAAATGTGTCAAAAACATGAAAATGAGGCTAGTCAGCCCTTGGCTGTGTTTCACATACAAATCCTTCTAATTTTAAATTGCTGTAACTTCCCACATATTAATGCTAGAGCACTCATCCCTTATTTACTAATCATAACAAGCTCTTTTGAATGCTGGCAGGTAAGACTTTAGCAGCTGAACAGAAAGCAGTATTCCTTATTTTTACATAGGGTCTATAAGGCTGACCATGAAATATCACAACAAACTCTGATTGGTTAGACGATAAAGTAAATATTAAAATAAAATTAGGAAATATGGCATAAAAAGGTGCTATGACAATTAATAGAACAATTCAAATCTGACCAAATTTCTTATAAAATCATCATATTTACTCAAATAAATATTCCCAGCCTTCATTTAAAACATCTGCCTCTTTGACCTCAGCAGAGTTTATTCAAATCTGGTTTTTATTTGGGGCCCTGGTGTTTATTTATGCATCATTTTAAAATCATTATGATGATTATTATTTCTGAGCTCTTACTGCTTTAATAACTTTCCAAATTACACAATTCTTCTGCTTTCTATTTTCTTTTTTCTTTTTAAATTCAAATTCACTCTGGTGTATGTGTGATGAGATCTCATGAAAAACTCCTGTCAACATAAGATCACCATCTATATGTTATGTAAAATGCTGTATTAAAGTGCCTATCAACCTTCCGACAATATATTCAGTAATAGATTCTACACGAGGTGAGCTGTTCCATGACCAAAAAAATTTACATAGTTTGAGTGACGCTTCTTGTTATAAGTTATAAGGTTTTTCCATTCCATATGCTATTGGCTGTGACATCAAGGGAGTAATTATTTAATATTTAGGTCTTATTAACTGAGCAGGAGGTCTGTATGGTCGTTAAAGTACAGACCGAGGTCAAGATTCTCCCATACAGACTGACCAAGCTTGGTTAATAAGGGGTTTATTATATGGCAATTTAAAATTAAAATCGGCAAATTCCACATTCTTCGCTGAGATTTGTTTTTCAAAGCGCACGTCCAACACTGCAATGGATTCCCAGTAGTTTTACTGGAAAAACTGTTGAAAACAAGTTACCCGTTAGTTTTTCATTTGTGAAAAGCACATCATTTATTTTACTTTGAACCTCTCTTTACGTGAAAAAGTCTCCAAATTGCGAGGATTCTTCAAAGTAATTCTTAATCATTTCAAGGAAAGTTTTTTTCATTGAAGATATAATGACAAGGAAAGCATGCTGGCCTTGAAAACGATATTTTTCACTCAAAACTTGAGGCAAGTTTGAAAACGGAAAATCAACAACTCAATGTTTACAGCAAGGATTTGGAAAATCTATGGAGGTCTCAGTTGGTATTGGAAAAAGGAAATGTCTTTTAAAATTTAGGACTATGAAGTTCAAGATATGCATCAGTATAAAAGTCAAAGTTTTGCCATCGAAGAAGGATGGTTTTGTTTTCATCCGTTGGCAAGCAATGGACGTCTTGGAGCTGGAGCTGGCTTGAACTTTTTGCAAAGAACTTTACGCTTATAACGTGGCTTATAATTCATAACCTCTGTACTAAGGACGGATAAAAGAACTCTACCGCTTCTCTCAAATGGAGATTTGAGAGAACTCTATCGCTTCTCTCAAATTGGAGCTGGCTTGAACTTTTTGCGAAGAACTTTACGCTTATAATGTGGCTTATAATTCATAACCTCTGTACTAAGGACGGATAAAAGAACTCTATCACTTCTCTCAAATGATTTTAGCCTTCAGGAGACTTTAGTTAGGTTTTAGCACAAGCTGAGCTGTGATCGTTTTTCTTGGATTGTTTCACTGTCAGGCAGTTTGCTTAACATGAGCAAAACTCCACAGCCTTTCAAGTTTAAGGTATGTTTTCTCTTTTCTGGATAAAAAATTAGAATACTTATATGACAGGTCTGTGAGTTTGAAAAACTTTGCTGAATTACGCTTAAACTGCTTTACCTTTCTCGTTTTCTTAAATTGAGTTCTAGATCAGCACTGTAAATTTGTTTTTTTTTACCATAACAGTCAAAAGACTGCTTTGTTTTCCTGTAGTTTCTAGGCGGTAAATCTTATGAATAGCTAATGTTATTTGATAAAATTGTACAAAAAATGCAAATAAAACCATTTCTTTGAAGACCTTTTTGAGATTTTAATATGCAACTTCGGACCATGGTCTTCCTTGGAGAATCTAGACTGGAAAATTGGTTTTAATATCTGATTTTGACCAATCAGATTGCTGGATTCACTAGCGTCCAGACCCCATGAAACTCAGCCATATAATAAACAAAACTTAAATGATACCGATAAATTGAATTTTGAAAGCATCTCTGTTTTACCCATGGCTCTTATAAAAATTGTTGCTACTTAGTATTCGCATGGTAGTCAGTGTTTTTGATTACAAGGAACTACAAATAAAGATGAAAGACTACATTGACATCACAGTCATTAGCATAATATTGAATGGATGCATCACTCCAGCTATATAATTTTTGGGAGTCATTCAACAGCTGGACCCATGTAGAATCAATACTGAGAATATTTTCAGAAGGTTGATAGGCACTTTAAAGTTGCCTGAGCAAATGGTAGTACTTCGAAAATACACCAGGACCTCAAATAAACACTCCTGACCTTGTGTTTTGGACCCAGCATTTTTTCAAACTTGCCATCCATTTGGATCCTGGCATTTATTTGAGTATAAATACGGTTTAACTCAAGAACCACAAGACAAACCTGTTGTTTAAAGTATCTTCTTTCTTCTTCATCGACAAGAACTAAATTCAAAAAGTATCTGACAGAAAACTTTTTATTGACGTCTTTGAATGTTGGGGTTAACTCATATCCTGCTAAGAAAAGTCTGATAGGAATAGATTCCCCTGAAAAAAAGAAAGAAACAATACTAATTATAATACACTGTAAAAAATGAAGGAGGTATTGGTGCTGCTGAAGTACTTGGTGACAATAATAGCAGGGTATAGAGGCTTCTCATTACTGCCATCTTGTGAGTCAGAAACAATGAAACGTTTTTGAATGAGAAAAGATTGTAATTCCCTAAAGAGAAAATTTTTTTTGTTTTGCCTCACAAGATGGCCACTATAAGAACCCTCTATCATTGTAACAGGGCATCAAGGACACTAAAGGAAAATATCTGCATATGTTCATAGTCTGTACCAGATTATCTGTAAACATCTTCATGCTATTGTAAAAATACAGGTCAGTTAAGGTCAGTTCTTAAAACTTAAGGCTAATATAACTCTTATATATTGTCTTTAAATATAATATTGTGGTATCACAAAAGTACACTGCCAAAATTTCTTGTAGACTTGAAGATAGAAAATGAACATTTCTTTTCGGAAACTCTCTTAACTTCCTGGAAATGTGCTAAAATGCGCAAAGCTTTTTTTCCCCTCTAGTGTTGGCATCATGGCAAGGGGCATTACGATCCATGTAAAAGTTGTCTGTTGTTAAAGCCATACAATGTACACATACCTCTGACGGGTGCGCCATCCATGATTTCATATTTTGCAATGGTTTCATTTTCATTGTATGTATTTGGACCTGAAATAATAATCACACAAATAACAAAAAATTAACCCTAATATATTTAAAATTCATTTTTTAAGGGGAGGGGGAGGGGTTGGTGAGGTGGGTATTTGAGATAAATTTCAAAGTAAATTTCCCTTACCTGTTCCTGTTGTTTCTCTTTTGATTATTGCTAGTTCCATATGTTTGATCTTGATTCGCACCAAAAGGAAATAAATCTTCCCTACAATGGCGTCCTTCAGGTGATACCTTGAGAGTTGTTTATAGGATATGGAAAGTACATTGTATTACTATTGAATTTTCCCACTGGTCAAGTAACAAAGAATTCAATCCAGGATGCAAAGATAAGTTTTAAAGGATTAATCAAAATTACACTGCTTACAGCCTAGGGACCATTTATTATCTATGCTGGGGGGCAGGATCTATCCAATCAAAACAAAAAACATCAAGAAATGAATTATTCTTCAGCAAGCCATACAAAATAAAAATCTGAGCTCCAGATGGGATTTGAACTCACCACCTTCTGTACTTGCCCATAGGATGACCTACGCTCACCATTAGAGTTCCCAGTAGCTCAGTGATTAGAGCGTCTGACTAGAGTATTGAAGGTTGGGGTTTGAATCCCATAAATTTTTTCTAAGCTCTTATTTCGTATGGTTGCCGAAAGAATAATTCATTTCATTTATTCTCCCGTATATTACTCTTTATCTTCTAAAAACACCACTACCCCCTCCACTAAAGCCAGTGATTCCCCCTTTCTAGGTACAATTGTTTTATGATCCTCCCTCTCAATGTCATACATTTCTGGTGGCCTTATTCTTGCCAGTTCCCCCTCCTTCTTGCCAGTTTCCCCCTCCTCCTTGCCAGTCCTCCCTCCTTCTTGCCAGTTTCCCTCTCCTTCTTGCCAGTTCTCACCTCCCCCAGCATAAATAATGAATGGTTCCCTAGGTGTGTGTCGAAGAATCCATGCAAGACTTCTGACACATTGCTATATTTATATGTTGCCATACAATGTCATATTTTGTTTTGGTTAATTGCTATTTAAATTGCCAACCAAAAATCTATTGGATCATCCAATAAAGCAATGTAACAAAACCTATTATTAAAATGGTTGGAACGATAACATCACTATGACAATGTTATCAACACTATGGAGCCTGCTACTGCAATATCTTGGAAAACATTATTGGAATGAAATGGGTCATTTCATAGTAAATGAACATTATTACATAGCAAGGTAATTTCATGCACTCGTTGGCCAATTTGCAGTCCATAACTTACAGTATGGACCAGCAACTTTATTTTTATGTTCGCCTTGCCATATAATAAACATCTTATTAACCTCACTTTCTCGATCTGTATGTAAGTTATATACATGTAACCTCATTTTTTCCACCTTTTTATGGCCCACGTGCTATGCACTTGGGTCATAAGGCATTGAAAAAAACTTGGTCCATAACTTAAGGTATGGCCCTTGCACTTAGTTAGTAAGAGGTATTAACTGCTCAAATGAATCTTATCCATGATTGTACATGTAGATACTGCCAGCACTAAAAGATGTTTAGTAAGCTTACTTTGACTTGTTGTATTCAAATTCTATGTGAAGGCAATCCTCTATGCCAACTTCCATCTTGATACTAAAAATATATTATAAACAAACAAATGAGCATGCTAGCCAGGATACATGTACAAAAGACATTGGACACAATTTGTCTTGTGGAAACAAGGTATATAGGATTCTACATTGTGTTTATTGGATGTTTATAAAAAACAGTGAACTGCAATGCAGATGACATTCACAGTGGGACAACGAAAAGTATGACTGGTGATAATGAATGAATTCATACTTTTATACATGGGCATTTACACATTAAACTTACACATTTCCAACAAGAAGACAAAGGAAATGCTTCCATTTATTCTGATTCTGTTAATGATTATGACTATGCTGCTGTGATTGACACTGTCATTGTTCATTTTGATTACAGCGACACTCATGATTATGACAGTCGATGTGAAGCAGGCTAAGCTCCTTGCAACAAAATAATATTTTTTACATTACAACTGCATGTAATAGGTGAGTATTTAGTCTGTTGTACCTGGTGTTCATTTCAGGGTAGGTTGACAACGTATGTACTGCAATGTCCATTTCTTTGGTTACATCTGACAGTCGCCTTACTATAGCAACCCTAAGAAAGTACCTAAAATGCCAAAAAAGAGTTAATTTGAATATTCTTCCCATCTTTCAATGATGTCAAATTTGCATTCTTTTTTGCTTAATAATATAATTTTCTATGGTAGCAGGACCCACAGAACCTAAAAAAAAAAAAAAAAAAAAAAAACCCAGGTCGACAAGCAACTCTACTCACATGATAGCAAGTTGAAGTACTACTATTGGCAATCAAGGGTGGCGTAGGATAGCGCACTTGCCTCTCACCTTTGGGTCTCAGGTACATTTCCTGGAATTGGCTTTTCATGTGAGTAGAGTTTCTTGTTGGGTCTCTCTTGATTTGAGGGTTTTTCTCTAGTTCTTTGGTTTTTCTCCCTCCAAAACCTAACACACTAAATTCCAATTCAACCTGTGAGGTAGCCATGCCCTGACTTAGATCAGCCCAAAGGTTGTTTCAGGGTTTGATAAAATTGATTTATTGAACCCACCACTACTGCAGTAAGTAGCAGTGCATTACCAGCACACACCACCTGTGCTATCTAATTCTGTATTCTTGTTCTGTTGGAATCTAATTTCAGTAGTATCAGTAGCTCTAATACAAGAGCTTACCTGAGCCTAACGTTAGCACCAGTGTATGTTTCATATGGTTTCTCAACATTCACAAATTCAAAATCATAAGTTTCACTTTGCATTAATTCTCCTGGTCTTGCAAGCTCCCTGACAAGAGACGTGAACTCATGATGGTTACCACGGTCATAGAAAAGTTCTGTAAAGATATAAAAACTACAAGATTAACAGTGTTAAGGTAATAATTTAGACTGAAATGAATGCACAAACATTTGCAGGATGTTTAGTGGATCTTTTTTATTAGTTCCAGATCAAATAAACTTTAGATGGTGGGGTCATTTGAAGAGGATTTTATTTCAACAGTTTCTGCCTAAAGTTTTACATTGTACATTTGTACTGAACAAGAAGTACTAAAGACCATCATATCCCCCTCCTTCTGAAATCCAAATCTCCTTCTGAAATCCAAATCTCCTTCTGCGACAAAATTATCCACAGAAATCTTTACACTTTGTAGCAAAGCCTTAGGTAATAAGTACATAAGCTATCTTCTTCATTTACCACTGTATTCATTGCTACATGCTAGACAAGACAAAAGCCGTGACATGGTAGTTAGCATTAGACTACTGTCAATCATTGATGCAAATTGAAAAAATACTGACATGTGAATACTCGATACAACAGGGATAAATTAAGCAGATGAAGCACAGAAATTGGTCTAATGGAATATCCTTCAAGTCTTTGAACATTTTAACTGAAAATGATCCTGGATTCAAAATGATTTGCCAACTGTAATGATGATGAAATATGAATTGAAAAAAGAGCTGAAAATCTCGCATTCCCTTTGCTGCAAGTAAACAAGCTAGTATTTTTATTTGGTTAAATAAAAACCCTACAGTATTTATTTGGTAATTTTCTTTAGAAATAAATTGGGATGACTTTTACATAATGCTGTGCAGCTGCTTGTAAAAGTATGAAGATAAAAGAAGCCAGTTCAAGTAAATACAATATTTTAGATCCCGACTTGAGCATTTCATCATTAGAGCCTGCATATTTGCATTGATTGACAGTAGTCTAGCACTTGCTACCATGTTGTGACTTTGGTCGTGATCAGCATGTAGCAATGAATACTGCAATAAGAAATCAATACAGTAATTTTAACCTAACAGACTTTCCCCACAATTGCTTGAATAACCACAAAATAATGGTCTCAAATCGAGGTTGGAGTAGACAAACGCAAAAAATGTATACAATTTTCTACTCCAACCTCAACTTGAGACCATTGTTTCATGGTTATTCAAGCTAATCCAGGAAAGGTCTATTACAAAGTGCTCATATAATGAGCACACACCTACCGATTTGACCAATAAATTCAATCTTGATTCCTTGGTGTTCTAGTTTCTTTCCAGGATTTTTAAGGTTGACTTTGACCTTCAAAAAGTTAAACAGTAAGATCAATATGAAGTTTAAATTTCAGTGAATAATGTGTATTTCCCTAAGGTAGAGAATATCTACATAACATGCTCAAGATGAGTTCATGCCTTATCAACCATAACTGGAAAAGCAGCCATAACCAGAAAGGAATATACAGTAAAATATGAAGTATAAAAAGTTTTTTGTTTTCATTCTGATGAAGATTGCCTCGGCTGCAGTTGAAAGGTCATGTTGCAAAAACGTAAATCTTTATCCTATCTCATGAACACCTCAAGCAAAAGCCGCAAGTTTACTACATAGTAAAATACTTCCATACTACTACAGTATTGGACATATTTTATGCATTTATTTATTGATTAAACATGACCACAAGAAAGGAAATTAAGACAAACATACTGTAGATCTATGTACATGAAAACAAACTCTTAGATTGACCCTAATATTATACTCAAAAATTCATAAAATTTATGTTGTGTTTGGTTGTTTATACTACACCAGGCTTTCAACTTTGAAACATATCATTATACTTTGACTAGACAGGAAATACACTTTCAAAATCTTCTTATATTCTGCTAGACATAAGTCAATGAGGAGGCTGTACTAATTATGTTTTGTAAGAATTTATGAAAACAAAAGCCACCAAGTACAAAGAGGTATGAACTAATAAGCAGGTATAATGGAAATAGATGTAGATTTTGAGTGAGTTTTTCCTGTGTTTTGAGAATAGCTTTTATTAATAATAAAAGAGTGAATTTCAAAGTATCTTGTTAAAGTTCTTTTGGATTTAGTATTTTTGTAGTAATAGACCTCTTTACCTTTGTTGTTTTTTTACCCATTTCAGACCATGTGATGTCACTTTCTTATGTTGATAGGTTAACATTTTCATAATAAAAGAACAATTCCCAAGAGAATGTCACGTGGTCTGAAATGGGCAATTTGCATACGAAGGTAAAGAGGTCTACTGGAGACACTGTTGCACACATATCTGCATACACTATCATGACATTTATTGTCATGTTAAAGTACTTTACAGTATAGTATGGGGCAACATGGTATACATACTGGGGGCATTAAGTGGGGCATCATGGTTAGGGGGTATCATAACTGGTCACTCCCTTTGCATATAAAACTAAGCTCATATGATTTGTGCAGAGGGAGGAAAACTAGAAAACCTGGAGATTTGACATGCATTGGAAACCAACATTCCCAAAGACACAGCTTATTCTGTTCTGCATCAACCAAAATGACATGGCACAAGAACATACTCTCAAATACATCGAAGTAAATAGACTGAATCCAACATTAGTGGATTAACTTTTGTTCAGGAAAACAAAAAGCTATTTTGGAACTTTTTTTGAATCATTTTTAGTATTCCTATGCATACGAAAAAAAGAATAGAATAACTCTTATTTTCCATGACCAAAGTCACAAAGTCACAAGATCAAAATTTGCTGATCATTAAACTTTAGTTTATGAAATGTTTATACACAGTTTTGGGCAAAGTAAAATCTAGCATAACTGTAGCACATGGATAAATACATCATATTAATTCCTCATGAACCAACCGTCATCTCTCGGCAGGGCATCCATTTTTCAATGCTGATCAGTCATTAACCACAAAACCTCCAAATACTCGAATTTTTCCTTAAATTGAATTATTCAATCTCATGATCTCAAAACCACGTCCGTCATAGCCTAAGGTTGCACAAATTCCCAAAGGATTTAACGTTTTAAAAATAATTATACAGTTATAATTGAGAATTAAGCGATGAACAATTAAAGTATCCACAAATTCGTGTGAATTAAAGAAAATGGAGTTTTGGTTTGAAGTTGAATATGAATTAATAAAGGTATAATTTCTATGCTTTAAGTGCTATTTCGCACATGAATACCGAGGCAATAAATGGTGTTATGTGAAGTGTAGAATGTGTAGTGTTTTTTGAAATATTCGAGCTCTGAAGAAGATTGCAATCTCACCTTTCCTGTAACGCTTTCTCCATCGTAGAACAAGAACAACCTTTCCTTCTTGCCATCTTCATTTTTAACGTCAACTTGTCTGCGTTTATCGGCACCGTTCAGCTCGATTTCGATCTCTGCAGACTGACCAAACCCGAAGAAGCTCTAAAGTATAGAGAAAAGAGAGAAGACGGTGAGGAAGAGAGCAAGCGAGTGGGATAAAAGCGAGGATTTGTTCGTACCATTTTGGCTGATCGTACAAGATGGCCTCCTCACACACTTCCTGCGCGGTTTTACCTATATAGATCGCGGGCGCAGAAACTTGTATTTCGGACCGCCCCACCCCCTCCACCAACTGCTCTAGTTTCCCCTTGCTTTCGATCATTTTTTCTTGCAATCTTCTTTTTTTGCTGCCGTAGTTTCTCCATTTCTTTTTTAATATTTTCTTTCTTTCTTTCCTCCCCTTTTTAACCCCTCCTTGAAGTGCCCTCACTTTCTTTCTTTTCCTTACTTTTTCTTTCTTCCTTTCTACCTTCTTTCTTTTTTCTCTCTTCTTTCCTTTCTTTCTTTTTCATCACTACACAACTTGAACAATTTTGCCAAAACTTTGAAAACACTTGCAAAACTACTCCTTAGTTTTTCCAGCCCCTTACGACTACCAATACCAAAATTTTCCATTCAAGGGCATAGGCTTTTACAGGGGCATAGCCAGAATTTTGCCTTGTGGGGGCAAATCCCATTTTCAGATCATCAGCAAGTTGCGTGAACTTATCATATGACTACTTAGGTGTTTAGGTTTCTACAGCATGACAATGACTTTCTTTGATGCAACCACAGAGTGGAAATGATGGATTCAGCGCCTTTTGCACTAACCTATTTGCTATCAAACACACTAAAAAAACTGCCAACAGGATGGGGGAGCCAGGGCCCTGCTTTTATGCCTCTGCTTTTAATTTCAAAAACATGAATAGACCTCTTTAGATTCATTGTTTGTTTACCCACTTCAGACCACGTGATGTCACTTTTGGGAGTTGATCCTTTCATGTTAATATTTTAACATGCTCATCATAAAAGAACAATTCCCAAGGGAATGTCACGTGGTCTGAAATGGGCAATTTGCATTCGAAGCTAAAGAGGTCTATTCTTGTTCAGTGTAGAGAGCTAGTGTTTCAGTTGCTTTCAATTCTCCTTGTAAAATAAGATATTAAGGCCCCTTTCATGGTAATTTCAATTGCTTCATGTGGGCTGAAGAGACATTGCAAGTTAATTTTTAACAATGGTAAATATTTATTTGATTTGATTTGAATAGCATTTTTGAAATCTCTAAATTTGAATACATGCATTATAATCACAATCAATGCAACTAGAACAGCAACACGTAAGTAAATACCAGTTAATATATATTAAATTTGTATAGATATTTAAAGAAAATTAATGTTCAGATTTTAACTCTAAAAATATTTTCTTTAAAGTATGTCACAATGGTAAGAATAATATACAAGTAGATAATATTTTTCACAATAAAAAGCACATTTATTTTGCATGTCTATAAGTCTACTACAACCATTTACATGTATCAGAAAGACTTCACTAGTAATGTCTTTTAAAAATAAAGTCGATAAATAGTTTGATGTGAAAAAAATAACATGTCAAAAGTCGTCACTTAGAAGTGATCTTTTAAGGTCCTTCACCAAAAGGGCTTTCTCCTTTACAAACTCATTTGCTAACTTCCATAATTGCCATATAACACCAGTGAGGTCATCTCGGTGACCACTTTTTAAGTACGTCTTGACTTTTTCTTTCAACTCTAAGTTGCTTGTACTGGCTAAAAACATTGTGTCACCTTCACCTTCGAGTATTTTCAAGTGGACTGAGCTTAGAAGAGGTTTTATCCAACTGTTACTTGCTAGCCATTTCTTTAGTTTTTCAAGGCCTTCAAAATGGTTCATGAGAGTTTTTAAATCTTTGTGCTTTCCATGTTGAATAAAATCTCTGTAAAATATAAAAAAAGAAAACTATGAGGAAAGACACAAGTCTTCCAGGATTGTTAATAAATACAGTATAAAGCTATCTTGAGCAATTCTTACAGGGCCTTCATTTATGGAGTGGAGTGGGGTGGGGTTGGGGGTAGTTGGCAAAATTTAGGGAGGGTTACATTATCTTGAGAAGTCTTGTTAAGGGAGGTATAATGTTGCAGAGGTATGAGGCTGAAACTGCAAGTGTAGTCTTATTTGGAGATTGTAGGGGTTTCTGAAATTTTCACCGTATTCTTCACAGAGGGGGGTTATCAGATGCTTGGTAGCCAAGACCCAAAATTTTGCTGACCCTGCTCCCACACCTTCATAAATTAAAGCCCTCTTAGGGTCTTAAGCTGGCAATACACACTGCAATTTTTCTTGTGTTGGCAATGCATTTTAGAGATTTTGTTGTGAAAGCAAAATTGCAGAGTGTATCAAGTCTGGGAACAATGCCGGCAACAATGTCTCACTTCAAAAAAATTGCTGCAGAGAGTTAAAAAATTTGACACCTTTTCTCTGCAACATTTTGAACATTGTACGACCTATATTGAATGTTGCAACATATATCAAAAGCATGATAGATGCTGCAATTTTTTTCTGCAACAAAATCTTAAGTTGTATTGCCAGTGTGAGAAAAACTTGCAGTATGTATCACCAGCTTTAAAATAACTGAGAAGGTGCTGCCTTTCTATGTTATCTGATGACCATGTTTATGCCTGTTCTAAGTGTCCTTTTCAGCTAAATAACTGTCATATAAGAGAGCCATAAGATTTAATGTCTCAGTTAAAACAATGTCTCATTGAGACAATGTGAAATGCACTATCTAAGCAGCCCATATTATTATCAATATCAGGTCAAACCTCTATAGTTCTATAAATAAATTTGACTTATTTAATCTATTTAATAAAAACAAAAATTGCTCAAGTGGTTGTTTGTCAAACAATATGTGAGAATCTAATTGCACTTGTCCACTGTTTTTTTGGAGTTTTGTTTTTTTTTTTTGGGGAGGGGGGGGGGGGGGGGGGGAGGAAGCGGTCCGGAGTACTCAATCTCTTTCTCCCTCTTTATT
>JAADYU020065236.1:3394-15309 GCA_011763375.2 Heteractis magnifica
AAATAAAAATAACTATCTTTTAGACACTACTGGTGCTAGAATTTAGAATATTTTATGGAAAATTTGAAATAAAAATGACTTTTTATAAGACATATCAGTGTTACTCTAGAATTCTTGCTTGAGGTTTCTGTAATAGTATCAGTTAGCAAATGATACTTGAAAGAAAAAATTTTAACAAGGATTTCAGGAACTGAGGAATTGTAAAATATTCTTCTCAACTATATTTTAAAAAAATCTTCAATTTTATTTCTTATTCTATTATCTTAAGCATGTCAATTTGTAATCTTTAAATGTGGTAAGAATACACTTGGGAAGATTTCTGCTTGCTTTCTTTCCCTGATCCTATTATTTCTATAGCTTCAACTGACAAAAACCTTTTTCATTTATTAGTCCAAAAGAGATGTACTTTGAATAATTTTAAATTTTCATGATGTAATTTACCATGAGACCATTAATCAACAAGATAACATAAAAAGATAAAACAGAAGATATTGGAGAAAAAAACATTTTATGTTGAACAAGGTATGGTTTCATGCACTGAACAAAACAAGTATATTTTTAGATTAAAGAAATATAAAATTTGAGGTGAAGTGTTTGATTTAAAGGGATGAAATATTGGGGGAAAATGCTTTAAATTTAAGAGATCTTAATTAAGAGATTTAAAGGAAGGAAATCCATAAGCTCTTCTCATCATTGCTATTCATCTATATCCTAACTAGTAGAATCAACAACATCTCCAGGCAGTTCACTTAATTAACCTTAAGGCTAGTTTGAAAGTAAAAACAAAAGGATTCCTTTTGGAATTTAACACTTGGGAATTTCCTATGATCCTTTCTGTGGGTTTAGAACAAATCAAGCAACAAAGGCACAGCCTTTTTGGGAGTAATAGCAAGAAAGGAAAAGAACAAAGGCCAAAATTAGTGTGCGTTGACAGCAAACAGCTGTAAAGGAAAAGATTTGAGCATCAATTTTAAATAATAATAGACTCATGACTGTCATGAATAATTTTTAATAAGAAATAACTCAAACTCAAGGGTTAAAATGAGCACATACAAAGTCAAGACCACCTAGGGTAAAACAAATTACAGAATTTTATAACACAGTTTGGACACACTGACTAATGAAAAAGAAATCTGTAAAATTTTTGCATCATTTTACCAAGGTGGACAGCAACCTTTGAATAAATTAATGAACTGTCTCATATGCAATAAAAATCTGAAAGGAAATTATTCTTGCTAGACATAAGCTTCTTAAAAAACTGCTCATCCAAAATGCACCTGTTTGAAGTCCACCTCATTGTGTTTATATCCATGCAATGTGTCATAGAAAAAAAGAACAATAAAACATACATTAATAGCTGTTACAATTAATGACAAACAAATAACTACCAAAGCTCCAATTAATGATTCTAACAGTAAAATTCTTGAGATTTATCAAAAAATTGGTTTTTAAAGAAAGATGGTAATTTGTCATTTAAGTCAAACATAAATTACTTTAGGATTTTATTGGTAATTTTCTTCATGAGGTTGCTTTTTCTGCCCAAACCAGAAAAAAATAGTTTAAAGTTGAGATTAGCAGTCACAACTCTCAGAGGTATACTTTATTGTTTTTGTTGAATAAAATTCGAAAGTGCAGATATACGTGGCATAATGAAGAATACCCTTATGGTATGGAAATGATTTCATTATAAATACAAGAGTATTTCCTGTTTTTGTAGAGGTAATAGTGCCTGTCCAATTAAAATGTTTTCAACCACATGTCCATGAATATTGTTTTTCTCTAAAAAGGTATAAAATAACATGTCTTTCAATAACGAAAAAGCAAAAGAGCAGAAAGGGAATAGTCTGAGGGTAAAATGACAGGCGAAACTCACCCTGATTTAATTTTGCAGCCTGGAGGTTTTGTAAAAGAGATTTATCTTCAGTCAGAGGAAGTCTCCCTCTTGCCTTTTTCACACAACCCATCAAAACTGTACATATATTTGACAATCACTTTCTACTTAGAGATATCAATTTGGCAAATTTAAAATTATAGGGTCGGACATTAAGAACAGCTGTCTCTTACTCTGGGAGCAAGAATGAATGAGCGAAGAGATCGACCCTGTGTAAATAGCTTATTGTTTATATGACAAAAACTAATAAAAAATAAGTATCAAAATCGTGTGGAATGCGTATCAAGGTAGGTTCAATCAACATTATCTGCCTAATTACCTCGGTAAAAGAACGGTAACGAGTTCTTACTCCGAGTCTAGGCGAATGGAGCTTATCTGTTGCCTCGATAACGTCAGGAATTTACAAAATAATTCAAGAACAATTAGAGTTCGAGTCGCATTACCATTCGGCACAACTCTATGCAAAATGGTGTTCCCTGGATTCCCCTGGTATTACTAACGAGAAAATATCTCAATTATTCCCCACCTAACAGACCCCAAGGATGGGAAAATGTGTAATCCAAATGTCTTTTTCACACGCTTAATTGAGTAACGATGAGTACATTCATCACTTTTGCCATGTATTTAAAGGTAACGCATGCAAAATACCTAGCTTAAAAAACATACCTAGCTCGAAAAATATTCATTGTCTTTGTATGAATCGGCCACTAAAACCAAAACACAACCGGCTCGCTACACGAAAACCTAGCTGGATTAAATTCAGTGGTTTATCCCAGTTATTTTTGGTGTGAACTGTAGCGGCTGATTAAGTCACAGGGCATAATACTATAATACTCGTACTACGCTCGGCGTCTTAAGGATTTGTGGTAGCCGACCACGACCCTTCTTTGGCTTTTCTCGCCGACTCTTTTCCTAGCTTTAGCCCAGCGTCTGTAGTCACCCTTTCAAAATACGACACAGCCCTGATCTTGTTTCAAACAATAAACACTCAAGTAGCGCAAAGGCAAATAGCCTTGACTCGCATTACAACCAGAATCCAGTCTGACAGTGGTTGGGTCGTGTCAGATGTAGAGAGAGGAATTTGACGTTTTCTTAGCCCGAGAAAATACGAAAGTCAGGCTCCAAATCCCTCTCTACTGTTCGTGTTGACACAGAGATCTAGTTTGGTTGGTTAACGCGGCGAGGACGAACAACAGAAAATTGTACACAATTAGCCCTCTCGAAATAAGAACAAAATTAAATGAGGAAAAGCGGGCATTAGTTTATTTCATTAAGATGAGGATATATTTTCACAAGGTCATTGTAGGACTCCACTAAATTAACACACTACTCGCGAACGCTCACCTACTATCTCGTTAAAACCCGCTCCCACAGGCAAATGAATACTCACTTTAGCTACCATTGCGGTTTTAGCTCCGAGACGGGAAGCCATAACGCACTGGTTTGCCCCTTTTCCTCCGAAACCCATGGAAAACTTCGTGCCAGTGATGGTTTCGCCCGCTTTTGGAAGCCGTGGAACATAGCTACGGAAAAACACGCAACAAACTGGTGAATGGGAACCCGTTGGGAAGGCGTCTGACTCGCCAAAGACACGGTGAACATACCTAACGAGATCAGTCATGCAGGAGCCTACCACAACCACGTCGAAAGGCCCTTTATCTGCCGCCATTTCTCGCCGCCAATATGGAACGGTTCTCGAAGCCCTTCGCGGTGTTCGCCCGTATAAACCGGAAATAACCTCATGGTATATACCGCATGCCTTTCCACATCCAACACGACGGGCTCAGCTTATTCAGCCTCGTTATCAAGCAAAACCGAA
The DNA here is from genome assembly GCA_011763375.2 of Heteractis magnifica. Lineage (NCBI taxonomy): Eukaryota > Metazoa > Cnidaria > Anthozoa > Actiniaria > Stichodactylidae > Heteractis > Heteractis magnifica. The sequence continues at coordinate 7,105 of JAADYU020065236.1, forward strand.
AAGAACTAGAACCTAACTCTCAGTGCTACTCCGCTGTACACGCCCGCGATGCGCCGCCATATTTATTTTCATTGAAGAAAAAACTTTTGAGAAGCGAAAATTTCGTCGTTGAAAAGGGGCAAAAATGCCTCTTTTCGATATTATAGGACTGGGTGGGGAGAAACATGCTGTTATTATTGACATTGGAACGGCGTATACCAAGTAAGTTGGGGTTTTAAAGTGGTCTTTAATCCTGAATTTAATTGAGGTGCACAATATCTGTACTTTAAAAACACACCCATGACTATAGACGATCAAAGATAATAACTTTGAACGGGAATTTTACAGAATTATAAATCTCAATTCAGCAAAAGCTCCATTTTGATTGATATTCTGATCAAGATCATTTGCAAGAAAATCTTTTTTGATCGAAGAGTCAAGAATTGAAATATAAACTTGATTTTTTCTATTAGTAGGTAGAGTAATCCATTAGAGAACGTTTGAATTTCCAGAGATTTTCAGTGAATTATTATCTGACAATATTCTTTGTTTGCATCATTACATCATAATTATGTCATCATGGCCATGGTGGTATTCAACATAAGATTTCTTAAGGTTCTTTTGTCTGCACCACCAACATGGCTGCCATGCCTTTGTCTTTTGATCCTCTTAGGAATGGTTGCAAACAAGCAATAAATGTGTAATGAATTAATGACTTGATATCTTAGGTGTGGATTTGCAAAAGAGGCAGCTCCAAGACACATCATACCCAGTACTATAACCCACACAGTTAATGGAACGGTATGGTATATAGCATGTATATGTCAGTATACATCTACATAGGTAATAAAGGCACACACACTTTGGTCTGCAATAGACAATCTATTGCATAGACCAACAATTCAATTTGAGAAACCTAATATTGTCAAAATGGTCGCCACATTAATGCCACATTAACATCACAATACCAGTGTTTATAAACATTGCATCCACCTATCACCAGCTTTGAGTAATAATTATCTATGTTTGATTGTATATGCAGTACTAGAACAGACTTTGTATGACTGTAAAAAGCTCACAACACTAACATTGTTGTGACACGGTCAAGGCATGGCAAAATTCTAGAAAATGTCACGGTCATGGCAAGACACACTTACAGTACCAATTGTGCCGTGACCTTTTCGCAGTCATATGAAATCTGCTCTGCAAATACGTTAAATGAAATGACAGTATTGGTATTTGTATTCAAGCCATAAGATGTACTATTTATAGTTGATTCATATCTTTCACTATTTAGACCCAAACAGAACGTGTGATCACTATTGATGGGAAAAGAAATCCAGATGAACTCTATGCTGTACTAAGAGATTTTATTCATATGATTTACTTCAGGTATGATAGAGTAATTAGAATAAGAATCACCAAAGTTTTCAAAATTCAAGAGTCAAATGAAATGCAACATTGTTGGAACCTTGTGATACCATCAGTCATTACAAGATTATTGTATTTCTAATTAGATTAGAATGCAAAATTAAAAGTTATTTTTCTTGCTAGATACCTGCTTGTCAATCCAAGAGACAGAAGAGTTGTAATATGTGAATCAGTTTTGTGTCCAACTTTATTCAGAGAAACCTTAGCTCAAGTTCTCTTCAGGCATTTTGAGGTTTGTCTCCACAAACATATTATGGCTATATATGGCTATTATATTATAGATATTGATTGTAACCTTTGTGTTAAATTTTTTTTTAATTGTGCCAATTATCAAAAAAGTGACTGGTAAAGTTTTAGCCAGACAGTGCAAGTTGGAATCAAATTTGTAGCATTATTTGTTACTTTGTTTGGCCAGCATTTTATTAAATAGAAATGTTCAGGCCAAATTCCAGGCAATTTGAATTATCAGAAAAATTATTTCATCAGTCTTTGATTATTAATGTTTCAGGTGCCGTCAGTGTTATTTGCTCCCTGTCATCTTCTAAGTCTTTTTACTCTTGGTGTACCAACTGGTCTGGTGATTGACTGTGGTTACAATGAATCTCTTGTATTACCAATATCCTTTTACTGCTTGCTGTTTATGATCAATAATGATTTGAGATCATTCCTAGAGTGTATAGTTCTCCATGTTTTAATGTCTCCCTTTTCTCCCAAACATTATTAAATCATATTAGCATGGTTTTTTCCCCTTAATCATCCATTACATCTATGAGGGAATCCCCATTCTCAAAGCTGTTGTAGGAATCCCCCTTGCTGCCAAGGCAATACACAAGTAAGTAGTAGAGCAGATTTCAAATGACTGTGAAAAGCTGGCAGCACGAACACAGTTGTGACACGTCAAGGCACGGAAAGGCATGTCAAAATTCTAGGAAACATCACTCATGGTGTGCTTATGGCACTGATCTTGCTATGAGCTTTTCACAGTCATATGAAGTCTCCTCTATACAAACCATTGTACACTTTTGTTATTGAAATTGATTAAGCACAAAACAGAGAAAAATGAGTGTTAGGCAAAAATGTTATTGATTCTGTCTATCTAATGATTTATTGAAATATTATTTTATATTAGGTATTTAGAAGAGCAACTAATGGATAGAAGTTTGGTTCAGATTGAAAAGGGAATAAAACCATTATCATCTGTCATGGGTAAGAATGAAAAACTTTGTAAAAAAATGGAACTTAATTCACCAATAAATTTGGTATTCAATTAATGATTGTAGCATGACAGGGTTTTTAATGTAATGTTTTGCATTTGATTAGGTTCACTCCCAGATGAAATTCTGGAAGATATTAAAGGTTAGGAAATTTTACATCTGATTTGAGTGATTTTAGCAGGTCATAATATTTTAAATTGATGCTTCTGTTATGCAGTGCGCACATGTTTTGTGGCACCCAAGTTTAGTGGCCCAAAGGATGAGCCACGCCCTGCATCCATGGTACATCAAGTAGATTTCCCATTGGATGGTGGAAGAATCTTGAGAATTGAAGGCCAAATCAGGTTGGTGATATAGGAGTGGCAAAGGCTTTAATACAATGAATCAGGAAAGCTTATGATGTTAAGAAAAACCATTAGAAAACAGCTATTCTTTGTTCTGGAAACAAAGTGCTTTTTCTCATCTAGAATCAACTGTTTCTAATATTCTGACATTCTTTCATTGATTCCTCCTTCTTTCTTTCTTTTGTTTTATTCTTACAGAGAACAGACATTTGATATTCTTTTTGATGGTGATGAAGAAGAGAAGTCTATAGCTACAGCTCTACTTGATTCTTTATTGATGGTATGCAACACAGTGGACTTATCTTTCCAAGTGCAAAATTTCTCACTGCAATTGTGCAAAAATTAGAATTTTTAAAATTTTCTTTCAGTGTCCTATCGACACTCGCAAGCAGCTGGCAGAAAATATTGTCTTGATTGGAGGAACTGTTGCAACACCAGGCTTTAAGTAAGTTGAATAATAAACTAAAGATAACAAACAACATTAACATCTGGCCAGCATAGACTTTTTATGACTTTTTGGTGACTTCAGTGGTCTTATTGTTTTATGATCTTAGTTCTTATTTGGTTAACAAATCATTTTGCATTTTCCAACAGGCACCGCTTGATGCAAGAGATTTATATTCTTCTGCAATCCCCTCAATATAAAGACAAACTCTTCATCAAAACTGTGAAGATGCACACCACCCCAGTGAATGCCAACTGTGCTGCTTGGCTGGGAGGTACATGTGTGTGTGTGCGTGTGTATAACATAGTTGAGACAAATGCTTTTATGACAGCAAAAGAACTAGTTAACAGCAAAAGGACAGGAAACAAATTCCAAGCTGATAATTTATTATTCAACAACTTACCACTGACTTGCAAGCTATGATAACCTTGAAATCCCCATAACATTTTCTGATAACATCATCAGATAAGCTATCATCAACACACCCATGCTTTCAACACTATACTTTAACATCCCACGCCTTCCCTGACAACCATCTGACATCTGACTAAAAGCCTGCTAAACGTAATTAAACAGGAATGCTGAGTCATATATTCCAAACTGTTACATCAAAAAAATATAGTCTTCTTTGCAGCTGTTATTAGTGTTGCTCTGAATCTTGTCAGGCCTCCCTTTAAAGCAGGTTCTGAAAACTGAACTTTTTTTTCTTTAAATATATAGGTGCTATTTTTGGTTCACTGGAAGTACTTGCTGACCGATCTGTTTTGAAGGAACAATATATCCAAGACAAGAAAGTACCTGATTGGTCACAGTGTGACATCACCACGGAAACTGCCCCTCCAGCAGAAGAATTACAAAGACCGACTCTCTCCAGACGACAGACGAGTGGAATCACCAGTACCTTAACCAATCTTAGCAGCAAGTTATCCAGCCACATACTTGGCTCTGGCAGCAGTCGTCTTAGTTCTCAGTTAGGAAGCAGTAGGTTAGGATCATCTGCATCGACCTCTAGTAAGAGTATAAAGGAAAGCCCAGCAGAGGACAAGAAAGGAGAATAACAAGACTATTGCTGATATTTATTCTTCTTCAAAACTGTGATGGTTTTAGAAATTGGCAAAATATTTATTCCTTGGTAAAAAACTGAATGAAATTTAAGTTTTGGGAAAAACCAAAAAGTATTGTAATGAATATAACAATAACTATTCCTGTAGTCCACAAAAAAGCTTTCCATTAGCAGACTTACACAGTGCTGAGTTTTGGTGAAAGTTGATCAAAATCAATCTCAGTCTTGCATTTCTATCAGTGTCCACCAAAACCATAATAGACCTGTTTGTTATATTGGTATTCACGTGCTGTACTGTGATGATAATGGTGCTGTGACATAGCTAGTATAACTTTTTTACAGTCATATGAAATCTATTCCCAAAGGGACTAGGTAATCAATGGGAATGGAAGGGAGTTGAGTGGGAAATTGTTACCCAGCTCCTATTATGTAGATTAGCTTATAGCTCTTGTGTGATTTTCCCAGTTTGAATCACTTAGATGAATAAAATTAATAAAGAAAAAAATTAAAATAAACTATTAGAATAAATGCAAATCAGTTAATGTTAAGTTGAATAAAAGTTCTTAAAACATTGAAATCTTACCTCAGCTTCTTTGTTTGTTTGTTTGTTTTTACAAAAATCACAATATTTTTGGGATCCCTGTGGTAAAATATTTAGGGTTTTGAAATAATAACAAAAAAGATTTTGTGTTACAGAAAAACAAGTGTCATAAAGACAAAAATCAATGTAGTAAATAACTTTAAAAAAGTAGTGTGGTCAATTGGGCTTCCTGTGGTAGAGTGGGTATCTTTGTCGTCCATTATTCTTTTCTTCGAATATCGAACCTCTTTTCCCTTAAAAAGGCGCTATGCATCCAACATGAACATTTAGGAAAGGAAAAAAAAAGAGCACAAAAAAAGTCCTTCGAGCCGGATTTGAACCAGCGACCTAGGGATCACAGCTTCGACTCTACAGTCCCCCGCTCTACCAACTGAGCTATCGAAGGTCCTCATGTCATTAGGCTAAATATTTTTGCAATTTAAAGGCCTTGCGAGTCAATGAGCCCTATCTTTCCTTTCGTTTCCGATTATCTCTCGACATGTCTTATCTCTCAATATTATTACCTTAGTTCTGTTTCTACTAACATACTTTCTAGCAAAATATCCTTTTCGTCGCTTAAATAAGGTTCATGTAACCATAGAGACAAATAGACTAGTAAAATATTTCTATCTTTGGTTCTGGTAAAATATGGAAAAATCTTTTGCTTCAAAGCCAGTTCTTTTCCATACACGGTACGTAGTTTTTCTGAAGATAAATCTAGGACAAAAAAAAACCATCTAATTTTAATTTTTCGTCCGAAATCATACGATGATGTGCGCTTGTTCATCTGTAAAATAGAAACATTGGAAAAGCTATTTTCACTTACGATATTCTTGGAGTGGCCACGTGTTAAATGCTGTTTCTGTGTCATTAACAATTTTAATTTTATCTTCTTTTTCTTTAAACATTTTAAGTTTTCCCGCGGCTTGAAAACTATTTGTTAGAGCTTCCATTTTGTTGTGTACTTCTGACTGAAAAATAGATGAAACATTTGGGCTTACACTTCAAAAATAAGAGTGACAGTTTTGAAGAACTTATATGTGTAAAAATCCTTACCATTTTGGACAGTATCTTTGAAAGTTCTTCCAAACTTTTTAAGATTTGTTCTTCGAGTTCTGAAGAGGATGTTTGACTCATGTCATTCATGACTGTCACTGAATTCGAATCCTCCAGATCGCTGTATCTTTAAACAGAAACAAATTCTGGATCAAAATTCCTTTACTTCCACCTATAATATTAGAGGGAATAGAAAAAAACGGAAAACTTACTGTTTTTGTAGCTGTAAATTCATCAGTTTATTGGCTACTGTTGTCCCTAGTGCATTCAGAGTTGTCCATTTTTGTATCAATTCGTGCCACGTTGCGCATAAATCCCTCACTCTTTTGGCGACATCACAAGTAGGTCTACTGCGTGGCGAGTCTCTCTGTGAAGGGCTTGGAGAAAACGAGTCTTTTTTGTTGGAACTCTTCGACTTTGGAGTTTTTGGTGACTTTCCTTTGGACGCCATGTTGACACATACTAAAACTAAGACCGAAGGGAGGTAGGGTTACATTGATTTGAAGACTAAAACTTACACAGCAGAGTGGGGTAAAATAGCCAAATTTGGTTGCAATAAATTTAGGTGTTTGAGCTCAAGAACCACACCAACAAGAACTCAAACGAAAGAAGGATATATTCTTGAGTAACTGTAGTGAAAAAATATGCTAGAAGTACAAGAAAGGGCGCACTTGTTTTGAAGTCTAAACTTTTCTGTCGTTCCCCTCCCATCCTTTGTGGCGTTACTACGGTAACGATCGAGGATGTTATCATAGCAACAAGCCCTTGTAGTGCTATTTACATGACGACGTGTAACTAACCAATCAGATTCAAGGATTGCCGCCTATGTCAAAAGGAAGCACCTTCAAAGTACAAGAACTCACTGGTGTTTTTATAAAGAATTCACAGACAATTTCTATCTTAAAACGCTGTATTTTTTCTACTAAGGCATCTGGGATCTCTTACGGTAAGTTCTGAGTTGTCAAATACAACCTATTTTTTTGTGAAAGACTATTTTTTTTGGCGACTTGAAACAGCTGTTTTCCTCACTACTTGAAGAGCGCGAAGAAAACTGAATGTAGAGAGTTCATTCATGAAGCTGTTTTGCGACCTACTATCATTTAAGACCGGCAAAAAGCGACTTTTTTAAAGGGTTTTTAATAAAAGTTTTTCATGTTTCACCGTCGATTCCAAGATACTCTTAAACCTAGTACTAGAAGATCAGCTTGACGAAGCTAAATACTAGCTCAACCACTCATCGTCTTAATCAAATTAAAAACATCTCATATCCTTCCCAACATCAATTCTTGCTGTTAGATCACGAGAAAAAATGCTTTAATCACAGGCTGATGTTTTTCAAAACATCCTATTATAAATTACGTTGATGTTTGAGGAGGTTTTCTGATAGACTTAAGTTCCTTTGTTGAAGCACATAGGTAATTGCTCTGTCATTTGACTATTTGCTCAAATAAAATTAATGTTTACCTGACAACACGTTTGTTTTTATCGTTAGAATCACGTACTTCGAAATTGTTTATAATTTGATTCACCTCTGGATGAGGTTCTTTGAAGTTCTTTTAGTTCATCAATTAGCTAGCTCTAGGCTCTATATTTAGAATTAAATTGTTTTTCTTGTTAGGTTTCTAATTGTGTTCATGCAAAATCAAGCTCATGGCCCATCCATCAGTTTATGAAAGACAAAGTTCTCACCTGTACCAACAAAGTCTTCAGATGCCAGACACATATGTACCTCTTTCAGCAGTACCAAATATGAGTATCAGTAATAAAAAGCCAAAGTTATCACAACTTGAACTTATGAAACAAAACTATGAGAAAAAAAGACAAAAAGATGTTGAGGAAAAGCTCACAGAACTACGAGCTCAACAGGCAAGGGCAGATTCAGGGAAATCTCACAGTGGTGGGACAGTAAGAGCCTTCTTTGTGGAGAGAAGAGCAATGGAAGCCTCAAAAAGAGGCCAGCAAGATCCTTCTAGTTTACCACCTATTGGAGTACACTTTAAAAGGATGAAGAGTAATCAAGGGCCAGTAGTTCCGAGAGCTTCACAGAAAAAAGAATATAAACCAATTAATCCTGTGGAAAATATTCATACAAC
>JAADYU020065347.1:0-15299 GCA_011763375.2 Heteractis magnifica
TACGGTACTGACTTACAGCACGTACACGGTACGCTATGCAGTAACACTGAAATGGCTTCATGACGCGAATTGTGTTTTGTATTTCAGTTTATTTGATCAAATCATTTGTTGGCAAGTTGACCATTGCAATGCAGAACTGATATTACAACGGAACTCAACAATATGGCACGCAGTAAGGTAACTAACAAGGATCTAGACTCCCACGCAGCCTCGCCTTGATGCTCTTACGCATCTCTCGTACTTAGCATCCTCCCACCAAGTCAATCAAGTTATAGATGGACGCTCGCGCAACCTAATTAACCTATCAGAGCGCGCATTACATCTTAGTTATATTATTATTGCTAGTTATTGCACGGGTACCGAGACCGTCTTGCTAGTTATGAGGCTGTTATATTTTATCGGGGGATGGTTGGGGGTGTGGACAAAAATGTTGAATCCCTTTTTGTGAACATAAATTTCTCATATCCCCTAAAACCCAACACCTCCCTCAAAAAGTATTTTTTGTTCTTCGCAGGTTAATACGAGCCGCGGCTGGGATCATCGTTACAGATTCAGGAACAATGCAAGCGACACAACCGGTGATTAAGAGAACTTCTGAATTGGTTGTGGAAGCCATTTTGAAAAGCTACCGGGACTCGAAATGAAAACGAGGCTCCGGCCCTATGTTTATTCCTATTTTATAGAATTACTATCATAAACTTTGGGGTGAATTTCGTATGACTGAGATGATGTCACACAACGAAATTTTCCGGTCATTACGTGACCGTGACCTTATTCGGTCCCAGTTTTTTCTCTTCTTACTGATATTTTAATCTTGTCGACAGGACGCAGTTGCTAAACGAGTCAGTTACATACGAAGTGTTGTCAGTATTTTGGTCAAATGCTCGTCCAATCAAAACCTCGCTCCAGACCTCTACCCTCCTGTGGTAATGTTTATTCTTACTGACATCGAAAGTATCGCGGGCTCAGGTTGGTGAACACAGCTCAATCTGTAATGCATGATTCTTCACAGTATTCATAATTCTTAAAGAAGAGAGGGAGACTGGTGTCGAAAGCATGAAGATGAAGCTAGTTGCCCCAGATAAAATATATTTGAATTAATGCAGAAAAAGTTTCCCCAAAACATTTTGAGAAATAATAATACCCAAGGAAATGACACGTGATTCTTAGGAATAAGATTCTTTGTTTGAGGTACATCCATATTAATGTATCTTCTCAAGCATTACCATTAAACAAAGAAATAATACCCAAGGCAATGACACGTGACTATTTAATATACAATTTCAATGTTTTTAGGTGTGGACCCTTCAAGCACAGAGTCTGAGGTCTGTCTTCTGCTGTCTGAAACATTAAACCTCTTAAATAACTGCTCTCCGGTCAACCACGTGACCTCCCACGTGCTGAACTTTATCATCAGTTATATTAAATCAACTACGTCCTTAATATTCATACTAGCCTCGATACCAGCCTCCTGCCGTGCGCTCGCTAATATTAGTTTTATGGTGTCGGTACTGGAGACTGGGATCGAGGAAGTTTTTGCCAGGCCTTCCCCGCATACGGAAGAGACTGGGACACAATCTGACGCGGACTGGAGTAAAATTGTTCCTGTTTTTTCGGTTCCTGAGCTCTCACAAGAATCATTTATTAATGGTGAGTATTCAGTGGTTTCTTATTCTGGACTTTGAGGGGCACTTTGCATAAATACAATAGCTTGTTTTCCTTTACTGCACATGGATTGTTCCATGAGAAATGACAAACTATTCACTGGTTTCTTATTCTGGACTTTGAAGAGCACTTTACATAGATACAATAGCTTGTTACCCTTCACTGCACACGAAAACCATTGTGTTCATGCAAAGTGCCCCTCAAATTTGATACAAATGAGCCAAATTCAATACGTAACTGCTATGAATTTGCCCTTTCCCACTGGCATGAAACTCTCTCTTTCTCTTATGAAATACGTGGATTTGTTTTCTAGAATGTCTTGACCAATCATCCATGTTAACCCTTTATACATACGTACTGCTGAGGTTATCGCAATGCCAAAGCGCAGTTCAAGAGAAATCAGTCCTGACCGACCTTGTTGGCTGGTGTTCTCGTTTGAAAATCAAGTAAGCTGGCCTAGAAATCCGCGTTCTTGAATCTCTACCAAGAAACCAGTGAGTCATCTAATTGTAGCTGTGACAGGTTTTGATTGGTTGGTGCGACATTGAATAACTAGTTTTACCGGTTTTTCTAGTTTCTTGGTGGAGATCAAAAGGAACACAGGTTCATTGACAGGAGGAAATGTTGGGAGACATCCATCAATTTTATCGAACCCTAAAACAACCTTCTGGCTGATCTAAGTCAGGGCACGGCTAACTCACAGATTGAATTGGAATTTAGCGTGTTGGCTTTTGCGGAGGGAGGAAAACCGGAGAACCCGGAGAAAAACCCTCGAATCAAGGAAGAGACCCAACGAGAACTCGACTCACATTCACATGCTAAGACTGGGTTCGCTACCCTTGATTTCCTATGACCTACATTAGGTCAGATAACACTGTATTCTATTCTACTCCCACTGAGTCCCGCACGGGGTTTAAACCCACGATTTCCCGTACAACAGACCGATGTTAACCCCACCCCCACCCCCCCGGCCAACCAACTGGGTAGGATATGCCACCTTTTCTTTTCTTTTCTCTTTTTTTCTTTCCTAGAAAAGAAAATGAATACAAAATAACTCTCTTTTGGCACAAGATTCTCCAGCTTTCACTGCGACAGGCAGATTTCTCTGGGTCTCCTTTGAATGAAGTTGCCAAGCAACTGTCGTTCTTAGCAACCAACTTGCATCAGTTAAGAAAAGATAAAGATACCTCAGGACTGTTAGGTGCCATTGGGTTTGGCAGAAAGTCCTCTTATTCTGTGAAGTAAGTTTGGTGACAGCCGAGAACCAATTATCGTGCGTGACACTGATTGTCACGACATCTCATCTAAACGGGAATGTATGATATCAGTTGAACCAATCATAGCGCGCTACTCTAAATGTCACGACATGGTCACGTAAACGGGATTGGTTACATCCGTTAAGCCAGTCATAGGGCGAGACATCAGCGCTCATGCCATTGGAATTTCGTGACACCAAAGCGCAGGCAAGGTTACGGTACATATTCACGATTCTACGAAATCTGCTTCCAACGTTTGTCTTCTTTGACCTACAGTTTCAGATTCCTTTCACGAGTACTCGAGACTTTTATTCTTGCCCAGCTTCCCTCCAACGCTCTGTTAAGACTGGAACCAAAAGCGCCGGGATATGTCCGAGAACCAAGCAGGGTTAGTATCTACTGCGCATGCTCGGGTATTAATATAACACTCATTCGTTCGTTCATTCATTCATTATTTATTTGTTTGTTTGTTTGTTTGTATATTTGTTTACTTGTTTATTTGTTTATCTCTTGCATCTTAGAAAAAACAACGTAACGAGAGTGGTAGAGTCATCTCAGCGACCAATGAAGCAGAACTAGCGTTATCCAAACTGGAAAATCTACGTACCAACAAGCAGTATTCGATGCTATCTGGTCTAATCATGGACATGTACACATTCATTGCCAACCCATTGCACTCCCTGAGAGATGGACCATCACTGATCAGTAGGTTAGCTAGAGATCTCTACCCAGGTCACACTGCGTTACAAATAATGAACTAAACATATCACTATTTTCGGAAAAAGTTTGCTGTTTCTCTGCGTTTCTGTTTCTCTGAACATTTTAAATCGATATGCAAGGTATTTGTCGAATAGTCCATCCTTGGAAACCCAGGGGTAAATTTCTGTCGCTCGTTTCTCGCTTCCAGAAAAAAATACCCCTGGAAACGAAGTGTGTTAGAGCTTGTTCCGAAAGTCGAAATTCATCTCTTTTCTGATTGGTCGACCTCAGGGGGTCGACCAATCATTATTCAGTATAGTTAGGCAAATAAAATAAACGGTTAGCAGTGTCTGCTCTCTGTTTGATTAGATTTTTAAAAGCTACCATTTGAATTTCGACTTCCAGAACAAGCTCTAACAGACTTCTTTCCCAGGGGTATTTTTTTTTCTGAAAGCGAGAAACGAGCGACAGAATTTTACCCCTGGGTTCACGAGGATATAAATGATCTAGCCAGGCTTCCAACACCGATATTGTTTATAAAAATCGAATGAGATATTAATGTTAATTAACAGACTTAAATGAATTATAAGGAAATAAATAGAAGAGATGTTTTTATGTTTTGAATTTTTTAATTCCTTACTTTTTATGATATTCTAAGTTTCTAATATTTCGCCATACTAATATGACGCATGCGTGGTAGGTCTAATCAGAACTGCTTACTGTCAGCAGCCATATTAATATGACGCATGCGTAGTTTCAAATCTTACACTGGTCGTATCTTCATTTCGGCTCTCTTGAAGGTGTCGCAGTTTTCTTTCCAGTAATACCAGACTATACCGGCACCTTTTTTAGCAGGGTTTACACCGCTATGATAGTACATACCATTAAGGTTTGCAATTAAGCACTGGTTGTACCACCATCCTCCCTTGAATTCAGAAGCACAATTTCTGTTATTCTTGTCATTGTCACGGTCTCTGGTGGAGAAAGCCATACCATTATGAAGATACAGCGAGTCTCCTGCAGTACCTGGCAGTGAACACAAGAACAAGATGATTTGTTAACCATAAGAACCCAACCCTTAGATCTACCGCGGCTCAAGAGATCATCAAAGAATTATCATACCCACACACTATCCATCCTTTACCTGTGTAGCTTCCAAGACTCAGTCTGTAATTATCTGTCTCGTCTGTCACAGCAAAGTAGTCGTACTCAGCATATGTCGTGTTGTTGTCCCAGTCCTCCAGCTCCACACGAAGAAGGTTACGAGTCTGGTGGGTCATTCGGTAGATTTTGTCAAGTCCCAACCAGAACTCGCCTGTCAGGTTCCCAAAACCAGTTTTATAGTAACTCCATCCTTGATTGAAGTCGACAGATCCGTCTTTCCTTCTCTGTATGACTGTCCATCCACCACCATTGGTCTTCTGGTCACAGTAGACCTGATATTGTGAATAATACAGATATCTTGAGACCGATGAATGTCAAAGAAATGTTGAAGGAAAAAAAAAATTTTTTTTTAAGAAAAGAAAAGTGAGAATAACAATTACAACCGACTTTGTGATAGTGATAATCATATTGAATAATTATTATACATAATTCATACTTCTAAGTTCCACAAATTAACATTAGTAATTCCAGTTTACCTTGAATTCCCCTTTGGGATCTGGATGTACAGTATAAACACCGCTTTTCGTTCCACCAGACGCCAGGCCCTTAACACAGTTCTTTGGAATAACTTTCAATTGAGAATTGAAAAAGAAAAGTACTGAGACTAACCAACTTGATTGACAAGAGAGGGTGACAGTAAGTAAACTTATCAACTCACCTGTCTGGCACTGTTTACCCGTGAATCCTAGGGGGCAGTGGCACTGGAAGTCGTTCACCATATCTTGACAGGTACCGCCATTCTTACATCTGTCTGCACTACATTGACCCTTCAACGAAAACTTTAGAATTAGGTTCCATTGAGGTTGGATTTAGACTGATATTGGATTAATTGAACAAGAGACGTCGTGAGAGGATCCAAGGCTCTTCTCGCATTCAGTTCTGGGCTCATTTATTGTTAAATATATCAACTTGGTCTACAGATTAGCAAGGTTTTTGAAGATATGCATTCTTTTATACAAGAAAGACCAAATATGAAAAAAAACGCTAAAAAACGACTTTCTGTGCAAATGTTGAATTGGAGTTTAATACGAAGAGTCATTGAAGTGTATTGAGCTGAATAATTATTGAGTTTTGGTCTGTTTTCATTTATTTTATTTTATCATTTTATTTTTCCATTTCATTTCATTTTAATTTCCTTCTTATCTTCAATAAAGACCAAGGATTCAATGTACTTGGTTATTGTACTTCCCCCTAAGCGAGTGTAGTGAGGGTAGGATGTGGATGTGTTCAAGGATTCAATGTCCTTGGTTATTGTACTTACTCCTAAGCGAGTGTAGTGATGATAAGATCCTGATGGATTCAAGGATCTACTGTACTTGTTCCCTTCGTGTCTGAGCAACACACACTCGTACAGTCCATCTTTGTTCGGCTGATCAGCTAGATTTATAGATGAACACTCTTGGGATCGTTTGCAATGCAACATGCACTGAAAATCGTCATAAACTGCTGTTGTTTCGATGGCATTTCCTTCCATTTTGTGAAATTCGTGTTTTTCGAAGTACGAATCGTCAGAAAAGGAAAAACAAATTAAAAACTGGATCAGCAAACTCGAGAAAACGAATTGCTTTCTTTTTGTCATTTTTACCAAGGAAACAACTGGAGACTTTTTCGAACAAATGGAGCAGCTTTCTTGAATTACTTGAGAAGAATAGAGTTGTCTGCCCCAGTTGGGTAGGGTTTATTAATCGCATATTTTATTTTATTCACCAGATGCTAACTTTGACATTCGGTTTAGTCAGTATTGTATACCTATTTCAAAAAAGGTTGTCACAGCCAAAGGAGATAGGCAATAGGCGATATGTCATTCCAATACGAAAAGGAACTATGGGCATACAAGTAAACACAAATAATCGAGGCCTTTAAAATGGTTTCGTCGACTACAAATAACATTGAATATCTCACCCGAGGGGGGGGACTCCCTTGAAAAGTGGATAGGGGTGCTCGACGGACCTTTTAGGGTTGAAAATGAGACCCTCGCGTACCTTTTAGGGTCTCCGGCTGACTCCGTACCTTTTAGGGTCAGATTTTTCGTTTTGAAAAATATCAAATGTCATACAAGAATATAAGGGTTGGAAACGTAATTTAAAAAAATTTTTATTAACTATAACAATACAATGATACAGCAAGCATTGTTTCTCTAAAGTTTAACAAACTTGAGATTATCCTTTGTTAAAGACGTCAAAATCTTTGACTTGGTGACAAGTTCCAGAGGTCGTCAACGGCGCCAAGTGTCGTACTTGTTCTAGACTGTTCAAAAAACTCTCGAAATCACTTTGATGCTATGCATGCACTTACTGTTTATTGTTTCATAGTTATAGTACTGTTCATTGTTCTATATGATAAATAGGCCTGACTATATGACAATACTTTGCAAAAGTTTGGAAATCGTTCGTAAAACAAACTATTTGATGCAGCTAAGTATATATTTATCAATTTTAAATTTAAAAAAATTGATTAAATGTGGTCGTACCTTTTAGGGTCTGAAATCAGCATCTCAGTTAATTTATGCGTATCTTTTAGGGTCATTTTCAAAACCGACTGTCGAGCACCCCTACCCACTTTTCAAGGGGGTCACACCCCCCTCCCCCCCCGGGATATCTCAACACTAAGCTCCATGTTCTTGACGAGAATAAGAAGCAGAAACACAAGTCATTCCAGCTATTCTTGGATCTTGGAATGGCCTATCTATTATCGCCTTTAGCTCCGACAACCATTTTTTGAAATAGGTATACGTGGCAGAGAAGACTGAACTGCCAGAAAAAGCTGAAGATAATCATCACATATGATATGATCATCACGTGATATGATGAGAAGAAGCATATGACAGAAGTCATTTTATTAACTTTATCAATAAACAAGGCCAAACTCTGGTTGGCTAAGATCCATTGGATGATGGACCAAAAACCAATCAGCTGTAGGGCTGACAATGCATTAGCAGCCCGCTGTAGGTCATTTGCGGCCTGCTGAGCGCGTTTGCAAGAGGGCGGTTTTAGACGAGTTCGAGTTTTCTGAGTCAATAGATCACTCAATAGTTGGTGAGTACGTGAGCCAATCAGACTGAAGGATTTTTGATAATATGCTAGTGGGTTTCTACTAATGATGATTATGATTGTGGTGATGGTGGATGATGATGATGATGGTGACAGGTCATTTCAATGCTAAAACGTTTTCCGTCTTTAGTTCCCACTTAGGTCGGTTTTCTTCTGCGGTCATTAAAATCGTTTAATGTGAACAAGCCCAATTTCGATATCGATCGTATTGGTATTACTTGTGATATCCCAAAAACATTGGTTTGGGCTCCCTGTGGATTTAAGCTATGGAATTAATTTTTTTGAAATTAATAAAAATAAACGGCTTTTTTTCAGCATTAAAAAAAATGTATTTTTCTTATGCTTAAATGATTGTACATTGTTATATTATTCTGTTAAACCAATAGAAAACATTACAATAATACTAATAACAGACCCTATCAGCATAAACCAGAAGTGACGCAAATACAGACATATAAGGCAAAAAGGCAGTAAACCAACTGACCAATCAACATTAAGATAAGGGTAACCTTATTAAAAACCACACTTTTTTTATGTACTAGAACCCAGTCCTCTTAACGTTTATTTTTGTTTACACGTCCAAGGAACCTGGTACCTATTATAGTGACGTCACTTTGACCCCTCGCTTACTAGGATCAGTGTCCAGGTCTTCACGGCCGGTATTGGCCATATATCCTCTCACTGCATTGGGACTGGAGAGAGGAGAATCACTCGAGTCGCGACGACTTTTGACAGCTGGCCTGGAATCCACAGTCCCTCCAGACGATTCCCGATTTTCCTTTATACAGTTTTTACAAAGTCCTTTAGCTTTGGACTTTCCTCGTTTTATCCAGATATTGGAAACCTTCCTACAAGAACACTGACGATGTTTGTTTCCGGTTGTATGAGCCTGACTTCCGCTTCCCTTATTTGGCCGAGAGGATTTACTTCCGGTCTTGTTGACCCAAGCATTTCCAAATCCTCGTTTGATTGTAAAGACAGTTCGTTCATCATCAGAGTCGATATCCCCTTCTCGTTCACTGTCCGAATCTCGGAACGACCGGAACCTCTGCGACTGCTTCCTCCTTTGACGTGACGTACTAGAGCCCATACTCTCACGGCTTGCAGTGACCTGGGGGTTTGGGACACTTCCACTATGCTCTTCGGCGCCACATATATAGAGCTGTGACATTTCAATACTCTCTATAGCTTGTTCTTCAGCCCACTGGTTGAGCCTGCGAGCAGTTGCTGGTGATACAACGGACGTGGTGTCACTATGACTACCACTCGGTCGACTAGGCCCAGTACTCATTTGTCTTGCTCCAGAATTAAAGTTGTCGATGCTTGGGTTTCCTGCAGTGTTAGGCTTTGCAGTCACTTGTAGAGGATAGGTATCAGTAAGAAGCTGGATTACAGTACAACCATCGCTTGACGATCGTGAATGCTGTCCTGTTACTTCAGTAGTTTGCTTTGTCGCAGTCTTCTGATGACGACTCGAGTTTTTATTTCGGCGATGACGTGTTAAAGAATCGTTACTTCCGCTCCAGCGTCCAAGATGGCCATGTCGCCCTTCCATCGATGCTGCACTACCAACACTACTGGAATCCATGGCAACAGCACTAGTACCAGTCTTTTCTCTTCGTCTTGAGGTCTTGGGTCCTATGTCCGAGCGGCTACGACTCAATGGGGGACTGGAATCACCTTTTTTGTCTTTGATCCTTTGGTTTTGATCGCCATGGTCTAACGAAGATACAGATCCATCATGCTTACTTCTTATGATTGAATCTTTATTACCATCATGGTGCGGAGCCTGGGTCGGTCTCTGGTTTACGTGGACTACAGGAGACTGGGGTCTAGGAGACTGGACCTTGGGTGACTGTGTCTTTGGGGATTTTACGGTAGGTGTTTGAGACTGAGGCGATGAATGACACGAACGAACACCCGGTGAAACTCGACTTTGGGGTGCAATTCCTCTAGACGAGCTTCTTACCTTGGCTTGGGCTTCCACTTGGCGACTTGCAGGGGGCACACTGCGATACCGGCGTGCATTGCGCGAAGAAATGGACTCAGTATCTGTACCATTAGAACTAGTCGGCTTCACACTCATTAAATTACGAAGAGCAGCCGAAGACGCAGTAGCAATTGCCTTGTGTTTGGAGTTCACTAGGGATTTAAGAAGAGCTACTGCTCCTAGTTCCCATAGCAACTCCTGGTCTTCTATACACCGAGCAGAAAGATTCCACAGGGCACCACAGGCATTGCTTACAACACGTAGACTTGGAGACCTCAGGTGGCCAAGAAGAGTGTGGAAACAGCCATTATCTCGCAGGGTCTGACGATACTCTGGTCGCACAGCGATGTGAGAGGATATATTTCTGAGGATTCCACCACTGCTCTCTACTACCGAGATGTTACCAGATGGGCTGCAGTAGTTTAGGCTTTTAACAATAAACTTCAAAGCACCAGGAACGTTGCAAAGTTCGGTCTTGTTTTCAGGACAATGAGCTGAGAGGTTCCAAAGACCGCTGAGTAGAGTCCTGAGTGCAGGCTCCCCCTGAACTTTCTGTGCGGCTTCAGTCAAGGCTTTAACCGCACCAACCTTGCGCAAAGATTCACGGGATACATCGTCAGCACGCCATGAGAGGTTACGTAACACACTAGCCGAGACTTGAACCAGTTCTTCTTCTTCTGGAGTCCGGAGTTGTGCGATAAGAGCTTTTACAGCTTTCTCCATTTTACATAAAATCGTCTTGTTCTTCGTGTTGCCGAAGGTAAGATTCGTCAGAGTCATGCCAGCGTATTTTCGCAGCCCAATACTGTAGGAGTCATAGCAATCAGCATTTACTTTATTGTCGATTTCCACGAGTTCTGCAACGGCATGGAGCCCTCCGAGTTCACAAATAGCTGTACGGTGCTCCTCTTCAAACGACAGCTTCATCAAAGCAGCTACCGCCGGTCCAGGCCCATAATCCCTCAGGGGCGGATACCAACGTTCTGCGCATGGGTGAGGTGGAAGATTGCTGTACAGTATAGCATCACAGTGGGCTCGAACGATTTCTAGAAGCCTCAACACACGAATCTCCCGTCGTCCTCTGCGATCTTCAGGGTTGGAATACACGATGTTATGTAACGCAAGACCAGCTCGTGCTCTGCAATCACGCCGTGCCATTGGATTGTCATGCCCATGAATTAGATCAATAAGTAACGGTAGACATCCGGACTGCCTCATAGCTGCACACGAGTCTCTACTGTTAGACATGGCGAGGAGAGTGCGTGACATGTCGTCTTTGTCATGGGTGCCTAGCAACGAGATGAGTGACTGCATCATGTCAATTCGTGTGTCCAGATCGTGGTGTGTAGCAGCGGTACTTGCGAAACTAACAACACTTGATGTCTCTAGTCCTTCTAACGCGTCATGAGGTGAATAACAGTTGGCTTCGAGACTTGATTGGCTAACACTGCGTGCAATACCTGAAAAAGATTCAAAAGTAACGACATTAAGTATCTGCGTTAGAAAAACTGTATTTTGCCACTTTTTTTGTCGGGTCTGTGAGCCATCATATTCCTAAATGATTAAAGGTGAAGAAAACAGAACGCGCTTCCGAGAAGAAAAGCGAACAATTAGAAGACAAAATCTTTGTAAACGAAGAAATAGAGAGGTTTTCGAACAAGATATTTCTCCCACATTTTTCCCAAAACAGAAAATACACTGCTTTTCTATTTTCTATTTTTGCCATTTCAAATGCTGGCTCACGAATGCCTTCGGAGGGACCCCCCCCCCCCCCCACTTGTAACAGTCCCTTAACCCTACAAGATAAGGGATACATCGATGAAACAAAGTACGAACCTTTGTTTGATAAGCAGGCCATATTATACATCCGGGTATCCGTCGATCCCATTCTAGGAATACAACCAATCATATTCTCCTCTTGTTTATTAACTGTACGGGGTACCTCAAGGCTTTGTTGTCGTACCCCTCTCGGTGCCATAGCGATAGCTTCGTGGTACATTTGATGGATTAATCGCGGCTCTTCGGTCGCTTGGTGTTGAGTAACAGTTGGTATTTGGGGAACAATTCGTAGATCTTCGATCAACTTGTGTTGAGTGTTCGCTGCTATTTCTTGTTCTTGAATGACTGGCATGTCTTGTGCAGGTGGCCTGGAGGATGTAACGAAAGTTTGGGCGCGTTCCTGAGGAATGGGTGCCATGCTGGGCTGAGGTGGCGCACTTATTGTCGTTGCAACTGATGTCACATTGACTGGCTGGTTATTTTGAGTGTTAGAGAAGCCAGCTTCAATTCCTTTTTCTTCTGGGACATCAGCGGATGCTGGTAAGTCAAGAAAAAAAAGACAAATACTTTGGTAACAAAAATGTACATGACAAAGAAGTAATGGCCGTCATGTTTAAAGATTTGCCCAAAAGGGAGGACACAGTTTATGACGTCACACGGCACGAAGATGGGTTCAATCCTACTGGCGAGTCCACAGGAAACCCAAGCTTGACAATTATCCATGTTTGATTATAAACTACTTTGTTGTGGCCCCAAACTATAACACTGTGCATGTGATCAGTCTGACCAATCATAACAAACGTAATAGTATTTAGCTGTGAGCCAATCAGATAGTGTGTTTGATAACCGTATGATAAACGTTCTTTGATATTCCAATGCTATTAACCAATCAAAAATGCGTATACACTATTGAATAAATACCTTGAACTTGCTGCCCATGCTGATCTTGTTCACTACAAAAACCACTATCTCTTCCAGGAATCTTGGGCCCAGCTCCTTGCTGTTCATCACGTAGAGCTTGAACCTGGGCACCAGCCTCGTTGATCCCTGAACTCCTTGCTTCTTCTTCTATGGCGCGTTTTTCTTCAAGGGTCATGTGAGAAGATGCGCTATGGTTCTACCAAACAAAGACATACTATTAGAATACAATTAACACAACAATATACAATCAGTACAGGGGAAGGCTAAAGAGACCGCTGACAGAGCAGAAAACTGACACTAGTGCCCAGTCTTTGTTCTCACAGATTAGATAAGAAAAAGACTGGTGATGATTAGCATGAAAAAGAGGCAAGCCGTCTCAGTTGATTTATTGGTACCAGTTTCCTAGAGTTTTCTATAAAGGCAACCCAGCAGTGAATTAAAGTATTTACCCCACAGGATTCCCGATCTTCTTCCATCCAGGGTGGGGTTAGGTAGATGTTTTCATCTGATGGTCGACGAGAGTTCTCAATGGACCGGGATTTCCAAAACTGGGAATAATCCTGCGATAAAACACACAAAATAATCTTGGTAAATAAATGAAAAAATGAAGGAATGGATAAAGGGAGCATTCAACTGGCCATTGTCTGCATCATGCAAATGACAGCAACTGCTATCATGATTAATATTCACTAATAATAATAATAATAATAATTTAAGTTCACCTACCCTTGTTGAGTCTGCATCCTCCTCATGCCAGGGGGGAGCTTGCCTCATCCTCTCTTCCACTACCATTTTACTGATTGCATAACTTTTGTGTTCTGTTTCTGCACAGGGTAAATTCTAAAAGACAAGAGAAAAAACATAGTCAGCAAACCCCATCCGTATTCCAGAATAAAACAAAGATATTAGGGGGGGTGAAGCACCAGTCCTGTGATTTCAAAATCCCACTCTGATTTGTAAAGAACATACAGTAGACAGGAAGGTTGAGTAGATAAGTAACCAATGTGGTCTAACCAATGCACAACCCTGAATATCTGCACACACAGTCACCATTTACAGAGGGCCCATGTCTTGGGTATTTATCAAGGAGGTGCTTACCCTGACTTGTCCATCGTCCTCATCATTCCAAGGTGGGGAAAGACACAACTCTTCATCAGATGGTAATCGACTGATCTGCTGGCTTGCTATGCCTGATGGCATCTCTTGCTTACCAGAGATACGGCCAAAGTCCTGAAGAAATTTGGAAAAATTTAAAGTTAGCATTTATTAATCTACTGTCAAAAACTCAGTTCTTCTCTGGAAACCTAATACTCCATACTAACTACAATTCTTGGAGCCAATCAATAGGTTTCCCTAAATTAGATTCATGATTTATGGGACTATAATAATAGCAAGGAAGCCTAGTAGCTGGGAGCTTGGTCCTGAAAAACATATTTAGGTTTTTCACTTTTCTAGGTTTTCTTGATGCTTTTCAAAAAAAGTTTCAAAAACAAATAAATGAAAACTCAGAGAAAATGACTGCAACACTTACTCTTAGTGAGTCTACTTCGTCATCATGCCAAAGAGGCGGTCTTTTGATATGCTCCTCAGACGCACGTTGGTAAATTGCCTCATTTGTTCTGTCCATGTACTTTTCTTCCTTCTTCCTGTCATTACTTGTATAGTCCTGCAAAAAAAAATTGAATTCATTAAAACTGAAATAGCTAACCAAATCACTAATGTAGATCATACCTAGTTGCAATAAGAGACCGGTCTTAAATTAGCAGAGGAAGAGGGTTATCATAATTGAACCCCTTAAAAGGGTGAACCATGAAAATGCAGTTTGTATGTTGTTCAGTGCCTACCTTCAAAGAGTCAGCATCATCGTCATCTTCCCAGGGAGGAAGCTTTGATATAACGTCTGTTGTACCAGCAATTTTTGCTGTCATGGTATCTGCTACAGGAGCCTTGGTAACTTTCACAGTTGATCTGTTTTCTCTCTGTGATGCACCAAAGTCCTTCCATGACAAAACAAAAATGAAATTCAGTATTTAACTCCATTGATGTCCTTATTGTAATCATCATTACCACAAGCATCATTAACAACACTCTTATTATTGATACCCTATCATCACTTGCCTTCATACAGTCAAATCACTATCACCACCACCACCATTATGATTACCAACACCAACACTATTATCATCATCATCATCATCACCACCATCATCATCATTTTTCTCATCACCATCATCACCACCATCATCATCATCATCACCAACATTATCATCATCATCATCACCATCATTATTACCTTGACAGAATCCCCTTCATCATCATCATCATATGTAGCCTGCACCAACTCCTCTATCTTTTTCTTATCCAGATGTCGTGGATGCAACACCGGTGACATCACTGTCTTGACACTCTCTGTAGTACTTGTACTACTCTTAGGTCCACTGGGACCTTTCCTGAGTAAAGGGCTCTGAGGTACACAAGAATTGGGCGCCATGTTCATAGGCCCTTGTCTATGATGGACCTTAGGACTTTGAGGTTTGTCTGACAGTGCCATGTTGGGTCTTGGATTCCCAGGTACTGGAGCAACTGGTTGCATGCCCTTATTTGGAACATCATGTTTTGGAATTTGACCAACATTCTAGAAGAAAATTCAAATATCAGTAACTATATAAGCTTATTGATATTAATGTATCTTCTTAGATAAGCATTACCACTAAACAAAGAAATAATACTGGTACCTAAGGGAATGACATGTGACTCTTGGGAATAAGATTCTTT